>JAWZYV010011836.1:0-206345 GCA_038373885.1 Cheiracanthium punctorium
ATTAGATAAATTTCTGATTCAACTTCTTGAAAAAGGGATGATTTCTTTAAAATCATTATGCATAAACGGTGAAAAGTCAACATCCTACTTTGTCATGTTAAAATATTTTGTAGAGTTGAGGCTCAATACTCATGAATAAAGCCTAGGAAAAATAAATAACGTTTTCGACTAATAGCGAAAATGCCGTCCCAAAAAAGGGACACTGGGCATAAATGGGTTAAAACGCAGATTAAATAGCTACTTTAACTTCGTGGATTGTCCTAATAACCGTTTAACTATGCAAAAACAAAAGCATTTTCTGCGTATTTCACAGCACATACATCAAAACTTATCAACTGGATTTTATCTCTTGAGTACATAATTTTAAAATTTTTTATTTTTATTAATTGTTTAAGCGTTATAATAAATTATTTTGTTTTGAAACATAAAAAATAAAATAAAATTATTACCTCAAATAAAATTTATTCTGTTCTAAACAACCGTTTAATGCTGTTGGAATTCTGTTAGTAAAACGTCAGAAATTGGTCTAATGCTCAAATAAATGGAAAATACTAGTACACCACTGTGGTGTCGCCGGCCGTTTAGTGATACTTTACGTACGACACCACTGGGGTGTCGCCGGACGGCATAGTATTAAGATACTCCAGAGAACTTCTTTAGGACCATTTTAGGACAATATTTCGAAAGTTCGGAATTTTAGAAAATCTAGAATTGGTACGAACCCTGTAATCATTCACCAGAGGCCAGGAACAGGGAACTGAAGAGAAAGTAAACAGAAAAAACATACGACGATCAAGTGGCAACGATTTGTAGATGATGCGTTATAGGGCTATCACACTGAGAAAAATCCGACCAACTTTCCTTGCAAATCAAGTTTCCGGCCGATTTTCTCCGCCGTTACCTTGACGACCGCGAACTCCAACTTTTTCCTTTCCGAAGGAAAAAATCCGAGTCGGAGGAAATTTCGGCCAATCAGAGTACTTCTTCCTGCTAGGTCATAAGCAATTTCGAGCAATGGCGACTACTACTATGTTCGAAGCTTGGCTCGATGTCAGAATCACGTGTAAATAAAATTATGGCCGCGTTCAAGGGGACTTTGAAATTAGAGATTGCTGACCATCCGATGCTGCCGATCCGATGTAAATATACCAACGCACGATAAGTAAAATAAGAACCTGCACGCCAAATTAGCAATGCGATGACTATTTGGTGTCGGAGAGAGTTTGTTTACTTTTGCAACCCTTAAAGATAACCACGCCTTCAAGTCCGTCGGAAAAGTGGGTCCAGCGTGAAGTTGCTCGGATTTTCCCATTAGTGTGATAAGGCTATTAGACAGATTATTGGGATGTTTACATGTCTATTTAATATCATGTTATAAACATATTTTGATTTTCCCAAATATACCATTAAAGTGATGTCCAGGAGATATCCTCTATATGGGCATGTGTATGTTTTAGAGGAGTTTGTCATGAAATAGACATGACATATATAAACAACTGTACTGTATTTGGTACATCCGGTGGATATTTCCTACAGCTATCATTCAGATCCTCCAGCCGTCTTATTTTCAAAGGTAAAGCCGAGGCCCTTATTTTCAAAGGTAGAATTTTTTTATCTCACCCTCTAATTTTGTTCATTTATGGTTAAAAGTAACTCTGGCCAAATTTCAGTACATTTGAACGATATTTACACTGAGGTGACTAAAGTCATGGGATAGCAATATGCAAATTTACAGATGTCGGTAGTATCGCGTACAACAGGTATCATTGGTCAGTGGATTAGCAGAACTTTTATTTATAGTCAAGAAATTGATGCGGCAAGGTATTTGAAGTGATCATCGTTGCACGAGTATTAACAGAATTTGAGCGCGGAATCGTAATTGGTGCAAGACGAATGGGACATTCAATTTCGGAAATAGTTAGTGAATCGAATATTCCGCGATCCACAGTGTCAAGAGTACGTCGTGAATATCCAATTTCAGGCATAACCACCCACTGTGGAGAACGCAGCGTACGGCCGCTTGCTTGGAATGCCTGCAGCGAGATCAATGACGGATCCGAAGAATTGTCAGCGGCAACAGAGAAGTAACGCTGCGTGAAATGACCACAGAAATCAATGTCGTTCGTACGACGGACATGTGCGTTAGGACTGAGCAGCGAAATCTGGTTTCAATGGTCTATGGCAGCAGAAGACCAACTGGAGTGCCATTACTGCATGCACGGCATCGCTTGCAGCGTCTTTCCTGGGTTCGTGATCATATCCTTTGGACCTTAGATGACTGGAAAATTGTAGCTTGGTCGGATGAGTCACTGTTCAGGCTGGTAAGAGCTGACGGTAGGGTACGAGAGCGGCGTAGACCTCACGAAGTAGGGATGGACGCGAGACGCGAGAATTCTCGCATTGTCTCGCGTTCTCGCATTGTCCCGCGATACGAGACGCGAGACGAGACAGGCATTTTTTTTGCGAGACGAGAAAAAAAATATTTTGCGGGACGAGACGCGAGACGAGACAGAGTCTTGTCTCGCGCTAGATTTCTCGCGAGAATTCTCGCATTTTCTTCCGTCTCGCATAAATACGATCTGAAAAGCGACAATTTGCCTGAAGCCTCTACCGTTTAACTTGCGTCTCCTTCGTTTTCGGTCCTGGTATACTATCAGCACTCTACAATACGCACAAACACGTAACATTTAAAATTAGAAGAGACGAGAGATATACAAAACACACAAAGGAGAGGATAAAGAAAGAGGCGGAAAAAAAAAAGAAAACAGAGAAGAGTTGAAAGAAAAATAATAAGTAAATAGGAAAAGCGGTACGGTATGTTCAAATCTGACCACTTTTAGACGGGGCCCGGGGCATTAAGTTTGGGGCCCCCCCTTACTGTCCCCTTTTTTACGCATTAAGCCCCTTTACTGAGCCTACCTTTTTTAAGCATTTTAACCCAGTTTTGACCGCTGTTGTACTCGAAAATTGCATTAACTGTAGTTTAGTATTTAAGTTAACTGTAGTTTTTGTACTTTTATCAAATCGTATTTATCACCCCAAAAAAATATCTCTAACTTGATCTAGTGATAGACAATTAGGTAATACCTATATTATAGAGGAAATTCAGTGTTTTCCCCACAATTACTATTTCAGTACATATGAATTCATAATTTAGATAATCGGGATATATATGGGCCCCCTTTTTCTTCAGGGGCACCGGACTACCGCCCCCCCCTTGCCCCTGTGATAATCGGGTTTCGGGTATATCAGAGGGAGATTAGAAGTAGAGCAACTTGCATTCGCATTGATGCTTAGTCTGAGTAGGTTGAAATATGGTTGAATATCCTTGGCTGAAATATCCTTGTACCGATATTATCCTCAAACTTTCCCGCACGTTGCGGCGCGCGTAGGGGGGGGGGACGCCCACCCTGGTGACAACTTTCTAGGGGCGGTTAAATCCCTATCGTTGGCCTATTTTAAAGAGATTTAAATGACATTTTTTATTCTTATATATTAATATCGGACGGAAAGAAATGCAAGCAATTTTTTTAAAACTATTTCTCTTTTCGTTTTTATTATCATGTTTTCCTTCCTTCGGCTTGCAAAACTTCAGAGTGTGACACATTTTCGTGTAAAAATCTCTCTATTCTAAAAAAAAGTAAAGGCCGCTGTCGCCGCCGCTGTCAAAAGCTTGTCAGCGTATCTCCTCCTAAACCGCGGGGATTTGAGTTTCGACTAAGGTGCCCACAGATTCGAAAAATTCCGAGGAACCTGCTAAGTTGATTTAAATTTAGAAAATCGAATTATTTTAGAAGATATTAATAAAAAACTGAAAAAATAAACCGAATGGTTGCCAGATTTGGCATAAAATCATTCATTCCTTTGCAAGAAAGCGTTTCCAAGTATCTAGAATCGCGTGAAATTTACAAACATGAGTTAGAATTACGCCCATTTTACGCCAAAATAAAAACTATGAAATAAGTAACTCAAAACACAAAGTTGACAATTTTCAAATAGTAAGTTCGCTTAGACAACAGGAGTTTAGAATTAGCGATTATTCCTTTTTCCAAAACAGAATAACTAATATCTTGAAAATAAAAAATAATTAAAATGCAGATTATTTTAAAGCCGGTTCTCGTCCAGCTGGATTATTTGCTACCAGTAGAAATATTTGGCGGCGTTAACTATGCCATTATAGCAGTATTTGCTAGCGCGACGAGATGGTATAATTCGTGGTGCTAAGTACGCCAATCTGCAAACGATTATGTAAATGAAAATATGGATAATGGTTTTCCGGTAACCTTACATGAACAGTAATTATAGGTTGTGAGCATGTGTAAATCGCCAAATAATGAAAAGTCGCCATTGGTGGCAAGCTATCCTATCTGTTCGTAGCTTTTATTAACTTTACATGTACGCAAGTCGCCAAATAATGAAAACTGGCAATGGGTGGCAAATTCGAAGGGTGTCCAATAGGTTTTACATTATTAAAAATACAACTGAAACAGATGTTTTGATTTTATTATGCTTTAGCTCCTAATTAATATAACTTTTGAATGGCAACATTGAAAATCATTGTGTTTCTGAAGAGTGCAAATAATTTTTCCAGCGATTATAAGCGGAGTCCGCACGCCAGGTGTAGTATAGCTCAGGACCCGTACAACACGGATTCCCATAACAAAATATCTTCCGTGTTATGAGGGGGAGGGGTTCTACTGTAGTGTGAAGTTTAAATTTTTATGTACCAATGAACATGCAAGAACCAAGCAATGCGTAGCTCAGTAACATTCTATCTGATCCAATCTTCGGGTTTTGTCTGTTGAAATTATGTCTTTTTTACGAATAAGCCTGATTAGGGGCCGAATGTCTCATACGAAAAGTGAGCGTAGCGAGTCTGGGGGCCTTGGCCCCTAGTGATACAAAAAAAAAAAAAAATCACTTCACCAAAAGCTATAGAGGCAATGGGGCTACTGTGCACTTAAAAATCAGGCCACTGACCTTGAAAAATTATCGGAATGTCAATTTTCAATAGAGATAAATACAAAATACATGAATATACCTCTGTTTGCGCCCTTTCGGATGCCCACTCCTTTACATTTTTTATTCCCCCCCCCCCCACACACACACACGCACACTCACATTCATTTGAAAAAATAAACCCATTTAATGTTGTGCGGTTTTTCTCTTTCCACTGGTTCTTCAAAAACTGTACTATGTACTTTTATCAACAGTCACCCAGTATTCATCATGTCCAGTGGCGTACGCAAGGGGGGGAGGGTTTGGGGGTTCACCCCTCCCCCCTTGTCAAAATTTTTTTAACAAAATGTCCACAAATTTTCAATTTTTAGCTTAAATATTACGTTACACAATATTACATTTATACACATTTAATTTATACACATTTATACATTTACACACATTTATTTTAGCTTAAATATTACATTTTAACACAAAGTTATGTCTATAACCCCCCTCCCCCTCTTGAAGGAAGTCTGCGTATGCCACTGATCATGTCAAGAAAGAAGAAAAAAAAGTAATAATAAACACAAAAATTGTCTTTCAAAATGAGCAAAAGCGCTATACTTATAAAGAAATATTGTAAAATACTACTATATGTATAAGATCTTTTCCTGTTTTAAAACTTCACGCTATGAGATGAGGAACAACCCTCGCAGAATTTCTCTTTATCCTTAACGCTTCCTCCAGTCATTTAAAAAGACAAACTTTGAACACAGGACTGGGGCCGAAAGGAAACGCATGCTTTGTGTTGAGATGCCAAAGCTTTTTTTTTTTTTTTTTTTTTTTTTTTTTTACGCAGAATATCAGGTATCGGAGGGTCCCTACTACAGAGTTCCAGTTAAAACAGAAATGTCGGGAGAGAGATGTCCCGAGGACATAATTGCCCGGTGTCTTTTGGATTTGCCGACACGATGGATGACCTCTCACTCCAGAACAGAATGGACCTACGGAGGGCGAGCTATCTCAGCACGTGGAAGTAGGTGGGCTATCAACGGAAGAATTTTTTTCCCTCAACAATAGGACACCTCCGAACAGATTGCGAGATAAGGCGCCAGCCAGAGCGGTGACAAGTTGCAAGATGACCGCTGCTTTCACAATTGACATGAAGACTTCCGTTCGCTATTCCACCCACAAACAACACGAGAGGCTGGGCATAGCGGATTAAATTGCTCTCTGGCGATTTGGCGTGCAGTCAGACTCCTTTGGCAAGAGTCGTTTCTCCCGCTGTTACACACTGCACGCTAGGGGTTGCCGCCCGCATGAAATTTTATCTCGCAGCTATTTACAGTTTTCTTGTTATTTTTTTATTTTTTCTTAATGTTTTACTTATGTCATTGACAATACAAGAAATTTCCAGATTTCACCGTTCAATTTTTTTTTTTTTTTTTTCCCTGTCTTTATACATAGACAATGTTTTGACTGGTGTTGATAAGTGATTTTTAAGAGATATTAAACTTTAAAATTGGAACACATTTTAAGAAAGGCTGATCTATGCAAACGAAATAGTTTTTCTGCTCTTTTCGATTTATAAACAGAGCGCTCAACGTTGCCTTACGCTGAGGCCTGTGGGGTGATTATGGATTGATGCAATTTATGGGATCTGCATCAGTTATGTTTCATCAATTTTTCATTTCAAATAATTGCATTGCTTCCGCACTTTAGCATTGAAAGACTAAAGTTAGGAAGCAACGCTGGACGCATAAGGGGACTAGTCAATTTAAACATCCTAACTATCCTAATTTAAACATTGTAAAGTAGAGAGCCTGCAGGTTATGACTTGTAAAGTTCATTTGCATGTAAACTACATCTATTTTCATTTGTGTATTACATGAAGTGTGCTTTTAAAAAAATTACAAGCAAAAAATATTCATTAGAAAAGTGTGTTTAAAATATCGGTTCTCCATCCTCTAAACCTAGCTGTGGGAATTTTCGATATTTCGATTAGAATAGAACGACCTCAGAATTGCTAACATTAAGATACTGTATAGGATAATTTAGGATTTTGTTTGTTTAAAAAGAAACATACAAAATATAGCAATTTTAAAAGCCAAAGTAAGGGGGAAATAAGAACGAATGAATTTTAAAAGAACAGATAATTAAGACAAAAAAATTATAATGCAATATATGGGATCTGCATCAATTATATTTCATCAATTCATTTCAAATGATTGAGTTTCTCATTTTTCCGATTATTTAAAAACAGTCAAAAGCTCAGGTGATGCCCCCTCCATCACAGATCTACAGGGAGGGCACAAGGGTACGTGACGTGCTCCCACCCCCACCCTCAGACGAACTAAGTTTATACTATATAGAAGATTGACTTGTTTTGTAAATTGAAGTTATTTCATAAGAAAATGTGACAAAAAATGTTTTCTGCACCCCCCCTCCTCCTTCCAGATTTTTTTTTTTGTGTGTGTGTGTGTGTGCGCGCGCCACTGCCCCCCCCCCTCTCTCTCCTTTAAAAAGTAACTATAATTAACTTTATGTTAATGCCAATAACTACTAAATATGAATAAAATTGATCTGCTTAAATAAATTAAAACCATCAATAATCCATTCAGCTTTTTATATGATTTTAAAGATTTATTTTACATTATTCCTATTGATTTATTGATCAAATTAAATATAATCTACTATATAAAAATAATGCTTTATAATATGAATAATAATATTATTGTACAATGCTTGGAAGTCTTACTAAATTAATGCTTTAATTATTTTATCATAATAAAGGTCTTTATACACTATAGTGGTACATCTCAAGTAGAATCTATCTGCCTCTAGTTATTTTACAATCTATATATTCTTCAGAATGTGATTTTCGTAATTCAAATGTGATATATTGATATCACATTTGAATTACCGGAGATTAAGAAGAAGAAAGGCCGGAGATTAAGAAATGAAACTTAATCTCCGGCCTATTACATCTTTCCATATGTTATGTATTATGTATTAGAATTATTTAAAAATTCTAGTTTACGCACTTCTGTTAATTTTCTTGGCCTAATAATTGATAAACGATCAGCCACTCTTGAATATTTACGGAAAAAGGAAATGTTTTAAAATTTAATGCAAATAATTTTACTCATTTTTATGAGCTAATAAATTTGTATACAGCGATATAATAGTTAATTATCTACACTTTATGTTCTAATGAACATTATATATATGTACATTAAATACTGATTGTAGATATATATATCCTTTTAATTTTTTTACCGTCTATTATTATTTATCCAAATTCTTAGTATTTTTATGTCATCAAGAGGCTGGAATTGTTTCATTCATTTATTTTGTCTTTAATTTATCTAGGGATAGATTTTCCTTTTTCTGCTTCTTATCTATAGCATATAGAATTGATGTATGCAGTTCGTAGGGTCTGTGAGTTTCATCAGAGTCCGATTATCATAAGAGTAAGAGGAGCAACAGCCCGGGGCCCCTTAAAAACAGGGGCCGATCCCTAAATCTCACAGCTTTATACATTATATATATATATATATATATATATATATACTAGTATATATATATATATATATCAGTAAAATCAAATTTTTCTATCACTTCATTTACTGAATTATACAGAATATAATAGAATTTATACTAAATGTTTCTAATACAGAGCATATCCCATTTTATATATTACAAATATTTAGTATAATAATGAATAAAACACTCTAGAATCATGTATTAATTAGCAGATCCAGGGCCCTTGCTAATCCCCCTTAACACTCAAAATTGTATAAAACTTGGCAAAATTAGATACATAGTAAGCAAACTCGGTAAAATTTTTTAACGAAAACTATAATTTACTTTCTATTTCTGGTACACTTGTCAAATTACGTAACCCATTACGTAAACCCCTTTCTCATTTAATTTTAAGTTTTTAGCTATTTACCTTATGAATTTTTCACTGAAACAAAATGGTCCAAAGAAAGTCTTAAAAAATCGTTCTTGAATACGAATTAGTTTTTTCTTTCATTGAATTAGTAGTTTGTGCTTGATTAAAAGAATTTAGCATTTTATAAATATAGATTATATGTAAATGAACTTTACACAAAGTTTAACATTTACTTTCTTACCGTTACAAAGACGAGCGGTTATTATTCTTTGTTGTTACACACATTATTGCTAGCCCATATTAATATTTCAGTATCCTACAAGAATCAGTAATGCAATTTTCGTCCTCGCTTCAATCTGCATCCATGGGAACATATAGTTTTAAACCCGAAGTGTTTATCTGCATCTATAATCCATATCTATTAATTGCTAAAACCCCGGACTAAACATTTAAAGAAGGGTTTTCTCTAACTCGTATGTAAATTTCATACAAAAGCCAAATGATGATTGCTTTTTAACTGTCCACTGTTTCTTTTTTATTTCCGTAACATATTACCTTCAAATCTAAAATTGTAATTTTAGACTGCAATTTTAAATGCATTAAAATATATATTTAGAACAATTAATCAACAAAAAAAAAATATATATATATTGCTGTTTTTCGCGGATCAACTTGCGGTGCGGGCGGCAACCCCTAGCGTGGAGTGTATAACAGCGGGAGAAACGACTCTTGCCAAAGGAGTCTGACTGCACGCCAAATCGCCAGAGAGCAATTTAATCCGCTATGCCCAGCCTCTCGTACAAACAACTATTGAGTGACCGTTTTTTTTTCCCGGAAAAAATACAAGGGTGAGGAATTAATGTATCGAGAATTTCGCTAATGATCGGTTTCCAGACAAAAAATAAAGTATGTGGATTCTGGACACTGGAAAAGACACCGATATATGGTTATTTTCTATCATCCTCCAAAGGTATGGGGGGGGGCTCGAGCCCCAAAGCCGCCCCCCATTTCGTACGTCACTGCAGAAGCGTAACCATGGAGTGGGATATCGGGATATACCTCCCTGCGAAACTTTCAAAATTAGTTATTAAGAGCTTTCAGATTTTTGTCGTCAATAAGAAATTAAGTTTATCAATACAAAATTGTATCTTATACAACCCCCTCGACAAAATTTTCTGGCTGCGCTCTTGCCTCATTGTCTAGCATATAACGACCATGTTACATCCTATGTCACTATTAAAAGTCGCGTTTTTTCCGCTCACCATTGGGGAATAACACTCAACATACAACATGGTAAGATGACTGAATTGTGAGGGTCTCTGTGAAGGTTCTGAAGGCAGGGTTCTATCCTGCCGTGCGGCTATCGAAGTTTTGGGCGGTTTTCTCCAGATGTAACGTGAATACGCGTTAGAGGTCCTCCTCCCATTGCACCCCTTCTAAGCAGATAGCTCTTTCGTAGCTTTACCTTAACACAAAACAACACAGAAACATTAATAAATCATCAATATAGCTATTATGTGTTCATGATGTAAGTAGTATTATTCCTTATAAAAGCGTTTTTAGCCATTAATAGAGCACTTGGTTTGTAACAACAAGGTATTTTTAATTTCATATACTGAAGTATTTAATGGATTTTACATGAATTCCAGCTGGAATATAACATTTATTTTTATTTTTAACTAGCTGAAGTACCCGTCCTCGACGGGTTAGTGAATGCAAATTTCCAAAAAGCAAGAACTTTCGTCAGCATTGTAGGAGTACACAGAATGAATCATAAGCGTAAAGTTTTCAAAATTATTGGGGGGGGCGGGCCCCACAACCACATATATTCACGTCAGTGGCGTAGCCAAGGGGGGGGTTAGGGGGGGTCATAACCCCCCCCCCCATGAGGAATTTTTTTCCATACAAAATGTATATTTTTCACTCCCTTATCATACACCCGTATACATATATGTGAGTTGCAGAAGTCGTAACTCCCCCATGAAAAATTTCTGGCTACGCCACTGATTCACGTACATATAACTTAGTAATAGCTGCCAACTACAATGGAATATACATAACCACTTTTTCTACATGATTTTTCGGCTTAAAATATAGCAAAATTTTTGTGCTGCACCTATGTAGGGTAAGTACCCATGTTAGTATCTTCCTACCATGTTATAAGTTAAAAATAGAAGCAGTGTAAAATATCCAAAGGAGGAAAAAAAAAACATTTTCGATGAGAGAGTGTATTTTAGACACATCTGAACTTTTCTTTATTTCATACTTTACATTGCATAATCTGATTTTAATGAACCAGAGCCTGGTGAGGGCAGCTTATAGTAACATTGTGTAGTGTTACGTGGCGTCACAAAGAATACTAAATCATGATTGAAATCAAACGAAGAAAATTTTTAAAAGTCCAAGTAAAGGTTTTTTTTTTAACGTTTGTAAATGGCGTGAAATACTATTTTTTTATGTTAGCATAAATTAATTTTCTGTATTGAGTGGTAAATTATTGGGTGGGCTCAGCCCCTATTCACAATTTATTGGGGGGGCTCGAGCCCCACGGGCCCATATAACTCTACGCCTATGGAATGAATGTAGTATGTTGACAAAGTAAAGAAAGCGAACTTATAATTTTTATGTATTGTTAAAATATTACAGGTTACAGAGTAACTAAGTAATACCATTTGATTCGCTTTAGTCGTAATTATGGGATGCGCGAATGAATATATACACATACTGAAATAATTTTCGCAAAATCTCAAAATTTAATCAACATTTTGAAAAATTGGAAGCCTAGAATTTAAGTTGAGTGACAACCTATCATGTCACTCAAATTCGTTTCATTCCCTGCAGTCTTTATTTCGTGATGCTGGAACAATTTTCAGCATTTTAAAACGATTTTCGCAAAATCTCAAAATGTAATCAAAATATTTTTAAAATTCAACGCCTATAAATTAAGATTAGCAACTACCTATCATATCACTAAATTTCGTATCATTCGTATTAGTCGTTATTACGTGAAGTTTGAAGAAATCATCATTGAACGTATTTTGAGAGAATTTTCACAAAATCTCAAAATCTAATAAAAATGTTTAAAAAATTGGACTCCTATAGTTTATGTTGAGCAACCATCTATCATGTCACCAAATTTCATATCATTCGCTTTAGTCATTATTACTTAATGCGGGAACAAAGATTCACTCAGTTTTAAACGATTTTCGCAAAATCTCGAAATCTGATCAATTTTTTTTTAATTAGATGCTTATAGTTTAAGGTGAGTGACCACCTATCATTTCACCAAATATCATTTTTTCACCTTTGCAGTTATTACGTGATGTGCGAACACAAATTTACGCAGTTTGAAATGATTTTCGCAAAATCTCAAAATCTAGTCAAGATTTTTTAAAAATTCGACGCGTATGTTTTAAGTTGAGTGACCACCTATCACGACACCCAATTTCATATCATTCGCTTCAGTCGTTTTTACGTGATGCTTGAACACAAATTTACGCAGTTTGAAAGGATTTTCGCAAAATCTCAAAATCCAATCAAGATTTTTTAAAAATTTGACGCCTATGTTTTAAGTTGAGTGACTACCTATCATGACACCCAATTTCATATCATTCGCTTCAGTCGTTTTTACGTGATGCTTAAACAAAAAAAGCGTCACGGACAGAATGACAAAATGACAGAATGACAGACAGACAAACTTTTTTTTGAGGGTCGCATCGGATTCCCGGGTGCTTGAAACGGATAGAAATCGCAAAATTTTTGAATTCCAAGAAATGTACAGACAAAAGTCTAATTTTATTTATATAGATTTGGGTTTTTATACAAATAATTATCGAATCATTTGTATAATGAATGTAAAATAATGTGAACTCTGATTATTGCACAAGTAAAAGAAAAAGACGACCAACAAATATTAAAATATTTTGCAAGAGGGACTCAAACCATTGGTTTTTGGCAAAGACATTAGAATATACTCGTTCTAGTATATTCTAATGTCTTTGGTTTTTGGAGGGGGGGGGAATAAAGGACAAAGTGCCAATTTAAGTTGGCTAATTTTGAGTTTTACGATATGCGAGAAAAAGTAGAGCGTGTTAATTGGCATTTGGACCTTTGTATGCCATGCCATTCCTAATTTAGATCCTCATTAAAAGGAAAAAGAAATTTCCGAGCATTGACTTACTCTAGAAAAGTGTGGTTCAGCTCCATATATTTACTATGCTCAGTGGCGTGCACAAATGGTGTGGGGGTGAGGATTCAGTCCCTCCCCCTTTGTCCATGCATTTTTAACATAAAGTCCGTACAGTTTTAATTTTAAACATATAGATTATGGCTTTTATTTAACCAAAAGATTACTTCCATTCCCCCTTCTCTTAAAGAAAGTCGGTGTACACCACTGATTATGCATCTGCACATTATTTGTAAGTACATAAAATATTTGTAAGTAATAATTACAACAAAAAGAAAAAACTGCCATTTGCTTTAAATTACCTAAGTGATATGATAATTTTAAGAAATAAGAGGGCCCCCCAAAAGGGATGCTTGCTTCAGAGTGGCTTTTTGAGGCCCAGATCATGTTTTTCTAGAATACAAATAAAGGGAACACAAGGTCATTAGTTAAAGAACTTTGGTTCTAGAAATACTGGTATATAAATTTAACTTTTCATAATCAGCTGTACATATCGTAATACAGCGGATCTGTTGGTGAGCTGTTAGCTATTTTGTAAACAGTAAGCAACTTTTTTGTTTTCTGCTTAAACAGTGTTAGGTTATCCGTTTTGAATAGTAAATGTACAAATCTAAAACGTTATAAAAGATAAAAAATCCAAGTGGTTGAAGAAATAGTTGTATGGATTTTGAGGCCCCTACATGTGGGGGCCCCGGGCATTCGCCCTGCCATGCCTCCCTATTTTTACGGCACTGTCTTTCGCCATAAGCCAAGCTATGCGAACGCAAATGAATGATCTACTGGAGTGATTGCGCAAATCCAACGCTCACAAGTCCTTTCTGTTGTCTCTTCTTTTTGATAGTGTAAATCACTTATCGGCAAACCCTGGCCCGCGGCCCGGATGTGGCCCTCCAGGGTATTTTATCCAGCAAGTGGAAGATTTCAAATTTCCATAGACCAGTGGTCCCCAACCCCCTGTCCGCGGATCAAATGGTACCGGGTTGCTCAAGAAAAATTACATTATTTCCATTTTATTTTCTGTCGTGCATTTCTCTCGAGGTCTCGAGTTTCTTGGGTTTGTGCTAATTTATATAGAACAGATTTTGTAACAGAAAAAAATCTCATGACTATTTTACATTATTTTACTGCTTATTAAATATTTCAAGACTATGAATTAAAATTCCAGTCTTTTAAATCCCTATTGCCATTTCCAACAACCTACTGTGTGAAGCGGGATTTTCTGCACTGACAAGAACCAAAATAACAGAATAAAGGAATGAATTGTACATAAGCAACACACTTTGGGTGTCATTGCTTCTTACCTCCAGATCTAACCAACTCGTTGCAAAGAAATAAGCTCAGTGTTCTCATTCATTTAGCGTCCTAGTGAGATAAAATCTTAAATCATTTTACATTCATTTTTTGTGAAACTGTATATATTTTGAAGGTATGTTTAAGCACAATTAAATTAAAACAATAGGCGTACTCCCTCCCCTGACCAGTCCGCGGTAAAATTATTATCAAACGCTGACCAGGTCACGGCGATAAAAAGGTTGGATAGCACCGCCATAGACAATCAATATAAACCAAATCAAAATCCCACTTATACGGTCCGTGACGTCCCTAACATCCTAAATTTTGGCTCGCAACCTTCCAGAGGTTGCCCGTACCCGGTGTAAATGAACAGGTTAAACCCGGGTTCCCCCGAATAAATATGAAACCCATATCTCATACACTAAAACGGGAGGGGGGATAAGTAAGCTTCACTTTAATTATTCACCATTCCGCTCACTATAATTATTCACTATTCCGTACATTGGGGCCGTTTAATTAGATCAAAATTTTATTTGCCCAACATGTGTCCCTGAGTTCTGCAACATATCTGACAAAATTCAAAGCTTTATATATTTTCAAAAGCAAATGAAACTCCCATCAATCATAAATATTACATTTACGCAGTTACGCAAATAAATAAATTTTCGGTGTCATGTCACATTATATATACGGATTAAATCCGAATTTTTATCATTTCAAATAACTATATGAGTTAATATGGTAACTAATATATGTACTAATATGGCAATATGCAACTAATTGCTATTGTTAATACTAATTTTCAATAACTAGTATTAATGTTACTAAAAATATGGTAAAAATTCGCAGTCCTTAATTTTGCGAGACTCGCGAGACGTCTCGCGCGAGACGCGAGACGAGACAGGCAATTTCTGTGCGAGACGCGAGACGAGACAAAGTGGTTGCGAGACGAGACGAGACGCGAGACGAGACAGAGGTTTACCACTGCGAGACGAGACGAGACAGCCCTATTTCTCGTCTCGCGCGTCTCGCGTCCATCCCTATCACGAAGCCATGGACCCAAGTTGTCAACAACGTACTGTGCAGGCTGGTGGTGGCTCCATATTTTATTAGGGGTATTATTATAGGGGTATTTTTACATTGAGTGGACTGGGTCCTCTGGTCAAACTGAATGGATCAATGACCGGAAATGACAATGTTGAGCTACTTGGAGACCATTTACACCCATTCATGCGCTTCATGTACCCAAACAACAATGGGGTTTTTATGGATAACAATGGGGTTTTTATGGAATATGGAACGTCATGTCATCGCGCCATAACTGTGCGAGATTAGTTTGAAGAACATTCTGGAGATTTCCAGCGAATGTTTTGGCCACCCAGATCACCCGACATGAATACCATTGAGCAGGTATGGAACACAATCGAGAGGTTCGTTCGTGCTCAAACTCCACCACCGTCTACCCTGTCGCAAATGTGGACCTCTATACAGACAGCATAGCTGAATATTCCTGTAGGGGACTTCCAACGACTTGTTGAGTTTATGCCACGTCGAGTTGCTGCACTCCGCCGGGCAAAATAAGGTCCGACACGTTATTAAGAGGTATCGCATGACTTTTGTCACCTCAGTTTAGAGGTAGCTCAGTGAGACAAGTTTGTTGCATTAGAATCATTTTAAGGAATTCAGTTAAAATAAATAAAATTTTTGCTGCCTTTTCTCAAATTTTAATCGAATTTATTTGATGTTAAGATATGCTTGGGAATCACTCAAAACATTTTTTTTGAAATTTTTATGGCAGCGATATCATTTTATAAATCTAACTGAACATTTTGAGAGAAGGTCGTGGTCACAATACTGATAACGTGAAATTACCAAGGGTTTTTGGAATATTTATTTTACACAAGTATATATTGTTTATTGTCATTTTTTCAAGTTTGAAGGAAATGTTCCTTTAATTGTGCACTGGGACAGGAAACTTCAACCAGAACTTATTGGAAAGGCGAAAGTTGATCGTCTACCAGTTCTGGCGTCCGGATAAACAGTAACCAAACTACTCACTGCTGCTAGACTACCATCTGGAACTGGAAAAGCTGAAGCATAAGGGATTTACCAGGTTTATGCAATGTGCTTTGACACACCAAACTCAAACACAGGTATAAATAATGGCACACGTATTCTTTTACAAAAAAAGCTTGGATAAGATCTTTTTTTGTTGGCATGTCGTCCCCAGACAGCACATAAGCTTAAATCAAGCTTGACATTGACTTGAATTTGACGTATTAATACAAGCTTGACATTTCAATCCATTAGCTTGATTATTGCGCTGATGGCGCCATCTGTCGCTGTAGGCGAGAAGGAGAATGGGACATTGAAAAGTCTAAGGGGAAGGAATGAATGGGATAATAAGACCTTCTGAAGTGTAACACGAGGGGAGTTTTAGTTTTATTTATATCTAATTAACATTAGTAATTCCATTAACTAATTAATTAGCCCTAAAAATAAATTTTAATATAACAATTTAGTTCAATACACTTCATTTTATGGGTGGTAGAATGAGGCGGTTTCCGGCCGCTACAAAATAATTTATCATCAGACATAAATGTACTTGACCATAGAATTTAAAAAAAAATTCTATATTTCCAAATATGGAAATTCTTCAAAATAAAATAAAATTATAGTACGAAATTGATTTCAAAATCAGCCGTTTGTCTCGATTTTGAAAGTTTTAAAACGTGTGCTGCTGTTAAGTTTATATTATGTTTATTTCCCTATTAGTAGAGTCTCTAAATCACATATTACATTATTTTAATTTTGATGCATCCCATGGAAAAATAAAAGAAACAAATAACACATCGCCCACTTATCAATCTGCCCAGAAAACGGCGTGATAAGTCACTTCAAACTTTAGTCATAGTTGCGCGAGGCTTAGTGGCGGAACGGATAGCGCGCTCTCTTCCCATCCAAAGGTTCCGGGTTCTATACTAGCCGCGAGCACTTTATGGAAACAGATTAAATTAAATTGAAAGTTGAGCGTAGAGGGGAAAATGCGTGGAAAAGTAAAATATGTGGGGCGAGTTCGCCGACCGTCGCCCCGTGTATTTAGGAATTTTTTTTAAGGAAAATTTTTTAAGCTTGAAATTAAGCTTGCTACGTCAAGCTTGATTCAAGCTTGAAATGTCAAGCTTAATGCAAGCTGGGCAAGGGTAAACTAGAACACTTGATTCAAGCTTGCATTAAGCTTACACGCTTGAAATTTTCAAGCTTAATTCAAGTTTACTGACTTGATAAATCAAGTTTGCTGTGCTGTCTGGGTCATCATATTCGGGAATTAATTATAAGTGCGGTTTTTTGATGTATGCATAGGACCATCATCTGCTCCTGAAGTTTTACTTTTTAAACGATTTCGAGCCTTTTGGAAGTTTATCTATAAAGTCCAGATTGGAACCGATGATGAAACAGCTGCAGACTTTGATGTCACCTTGGCGACATCACCTCGCATCACACATCATGTCGCATGACCTCGCAAGACCTTGACATGATGTCAAGGATGTTATACTAAAGTTTTCCTATGAGTGCTTAAAGTATAATCACCAGCCAAAAAATGATTACAAAGAATTTCTTGGAGTGGCTATTATTTTTCTTATGAAACAGTTGTAAGCTTTGTACATGATGTCAAAGATGCAGGGGCGTAGCCAGAAATTTCTCGTGAGGGAGGGGGGGGGTTACGACTACTGCAACTCACATATATGCATACATGTGTGTGATAAGGGAGTGAAGAATATACATTTTGTATGGCAAAAAATTCCTTATGGAGGGGGGAGTATGATTCCCCTACCCCCCCCCCTTGGCTACGCCCCTGCAAGGATGTTATACTAAAGTTTTCCTATGAGTGTCTAAAGAATGATCACCAGACAAGAAATGATTACAAAGAGTTTCTTAGAGTAGTTATTATATTTCTTGTGGGAATTTTTGTTCAAGGTGTAACGTTGGATGTCGAAAGTTTTATACTATCTTAAGTTAAACAGGGATGCAGTCCTAAAATAAAGTGAAAGACGCAATATATAAAGACAGTCACATGCGATTTTTTAAAGATTTTTTTTCTAATAAATCGTTTATTAAATTACAATTTATCTATTTACAACAAAGTAAGAAAAAATGTAACAAAGTTCGTCTTTTCCTTCAGTATGACTTGCAGAACCCTCGTATTTGACATGACCATCTTCAGCATTCCGGTGTGAAAGCTACCACGTTTTGACATAAGGTATTACATCCCATTGTTGAAGTGGGACACCATTATGTTTAATAAACATTGAGGATGACACATGTTTGATAAAATGCTGTAATCCGTTCTAAAAGAGACATGGGATATTCTTCCTTTGCCTGCGTAAGCATGGAAACGAGTAAGGGATATCTGAATAATGGAAAAAGAAAATGATAAAAGACACAAATAGGTAGTACAAGTGTCCCATTCGTCGGAAATGAAGTGTGGAGAAATTTTTCAAACATCTGGTTCTGCAAATTCTGGAATTCATTGCCTGCAAAATTTAATATTACATCTTACATTTGAAATTTCGGACATTTTCCTAACATCTGATATTTTTATTAACCAGGGGGTCGATCATCATAAAATCTTCATTTTTCGAAGATTGTATATGCTGCTGAAGGCTTTCAGCTTAAAAAGATTGCATACCTAATAGTTGTTTAGAATTCTCAGACCAAATCTTTTTTTTTTCATGCAATCAAATGATAATTTAGAAAGAGGGTTTTTTATTTTTATTTTTTTATTCCACTGTGCCAACAGTTTTAGTCTGTTTTTTGTATCGTTGAACCAGTGCCGCAACTAGAGGTAACGAACCTCGGGCAAACCATAAGTAAGGAGCCCCTCTCCCATAACCATACCGGATTTTAGACTCAACGTTAATATGGCGCACGAATGGCGCTGATTCTGTTCAGAGTAGGGCGCTTAGTTGTGACCCTACTCTGAACAGAATCAGCAGAAATTCTATCTTCTATTTTGCCACTCGGATTGTGTAGCAGTTAGAGAGCCATTGTACCACACCACGGGTCCGGGTTCCATTCCTGGCTTATGTGATGCAGATCATCTCATATCTTATTTTAATTCTTAATTACTTAAATGTTAATTATTTTTAAATTTAATCAGTATTAAAAATTTATTCTTTGCACTTCCAATTCGTATTTTCTTCGTTTCGCCTGTAAAGCTTTATTTCTGCACCTGCCTTACTTAAAAGGATCTTCCGTTTTCATTTATTTTTCCTTTTTATTTCACTTTTGTAATTGTAAAGCCTTGTGTATTCTGTGGCGACGCTGGTCTGTTATTTACAGGTTAATACGTTTTCTTACATCACACAACTTTTCTGTTAGGTCAGGACAGCCAATTTACACCTTTAGCTTGCTGGCGGTCTCGATTCAAAAGTAAATATATAAAAATATGTTAAACCGTCTCTGGCGTTACACCTTTTGGCGCTTTGTTTGGCGTGCCCTTTGGTGAATTTTTGTTCCCGTTACCTCACTTTAGGGTCGTGTTTGCCGTCACAGATTAGCCATTGCTCTTGCCTGAGAAAATAATTTCTTTTTGGGGCTTCGCCAGCCACCGCGGGAAAAGTATATTTTTTAAAGTATTCTACGTTTTCTAGGATGTGTTAATAAATGCTAAGATAACCGCAAATTGTGTCCTGATGTTAACTTCCTTTTTGTGGAACATCACTACTCACGGCCTGTTTTGAGTTTATTCTACGAACCTGGCAAGACTTGATGATAAAAATTTTGGTGCCGTTGCCTTGCCCCTGTTGCTCGGCGGGCCCCGCTGGACTGCATGACTGTGGACTGTGGAGTAGCCTGCTGTGCCGCTCATAGTGTCCTATCATTGGGGTTGCCGTCATGAATTCCCGCTTTCAGATGGGTGTTCCACTTGTCCTGTTGCTACCGTGTGTCATCTTATGTGTCTGCTGTGTGTCATCTGCGTTGGTCCGATGTTTATGCGCTCTGTTTCTCGATTGTGTGCTCGCTTGCCCTGTACGTTCTAGTGACCTGTGCTGTGTATTTACCCTGTAACATTACGATACCCGTTGTGCTTATGCGGCTGATTGTGGTTGCATTTAACTTCGTTCTCGTGATTCGATGTGTGTACGATCAACGTTGCTGCTAACGCGTCCCCTCGGTTAATGTTCCGTGTTTGTGCAAGGTTCGTTTTTCACGGCGGGAGTCTTCTTGTAACTGTGTATCAACTAGGTATTCCTCCGACCTTTCGTTTATTTATATAGATTTTCGTTTGTTTCATAAAAATGGAAGAAAAACAGTTTATATATATTTTTTTCATCGAAGTAAGTTCTTCAATTGTATTATAGAGTTTGTGTTATTATTTTGAACATTAAAAATGTCTAAAATCAATACAAATTTTCAAATACCTGTTCCCATGTTTGAGGGCAGTGCTGAGCAAATTGATCTTTTGTTTGTTTCATTGGTCAGTGAGCTTTCAGAAATTAGTAAATGCGACTCGCAAAAAACTTTGTTGTTTGTTAAGTCAAAGTTATCTTGCCGAGCCTTAACTTATTATTTGGAAAATAAACAATTACATAACATCACTGACATTGATAAATTAAAGTTGGAATTTGAAAATTTCTTTAAAATGTCACTTTAAATAGTCTTAATAATTTAATTATGCTCCCTCATGAATCAATTAAAATTTTTTCTCATAGATTAATGTTCTGGTAAAAAAAGTGTACCAACTTGATGAGGCGTTGAATAAAATAAATATGTGAGATTTGTTCAGGCATTGCCATCTTAGTTTCGTGTAAAAATATTGGAAGAAAAAAATTCAATCTTATACAGATGTGGAGCTCAAGAGTTGCAGAATATAAGCAATTCTTAAAAAAAGATCATTTAATATAGATCAGCCTTCTATATCTGACCACTTACAAAAATTAGCTGATCAGGTGAAGGCTCTGTCTTTGAAATCTAGTGTACCGAGTAAGGATCGTAATTGCAGTGAAAATACAAAACGTAAGAGTTATGCTTATAGAGATAAATTTAATAATTCTTTTGTTAAGAACAGAGATTTTCATCCTAGACGTATCCATTATGATTGTAGACCTCGTTAGAAAGCGCAAACTTTAACATGTCAACTTTGTTTTCGTTCTGGGCACAGTGCTCAATCCTGTTACAGGTGCAAAAATTTGTTGAAAAGGTCAATTTAAAATAATCGTCGAGGTCAATCAAGATTTCAAAACTGACGTAATTTCTCTCAAACGCATAATTTAAACTAGACAGGAGGTGTACTTTTTTTTTTTTTTTTTTTTGGTGGAGCTACATCTGAGGAGTTTAAACAAACATCAGATAATGCAGGTGTTGTTAATTTTGTTAGTAATGATGAAATTATTTATTTACCTAAACTGACGCATGAACGTCGTGTTAAATCTGTATCAACTTCGACTGATTCCCAAATTACTTTAGCTTCTAATGCTCAAACTCAGACACTTGACACTGATGAATTGGTTTCTAATGTACATGATAATTCACCTATATTGCCTATTATAAATGTTAATGTCAGTAAGCATCAACTTAAATTTTTGTGTGATACTGGCTCGTCTATTTCATTAATAACTAAAGATGTTTTTAATTTAATTAAACGGGATATATCATATAAACACTTAGCGCCATCAATTACTATAGCCACTGTTAACTCAAAAGTTCAGTTCTCTTCTTGCATTAAGTTGTCATTTAAAATCGGTACTAAATATTTTTCACGAGTATTATATGTGGTTGATATACCTGTTAATGAGAATTTTGAAGGTATTTTAGGTTATAATTTTATGCAGAAGAATCATATTTTAATTGATACAAGTAACTGTGCCTTACTCTTTAAAGGTAGTGTGCTGGTATATTTTAATGATCATTCTAGTTTAAATAATGAACTTTCTTATATTGCAACTAATGACGTGTCTTGTAAAAATTGATAAATTACAGAAACTTGATAAATTACAGAAAGTGAACCTGTTTTGATATCTAAAGATAGTGTTGACAATAATGATGTATTTTTTCTAAAAAGGTTATTCTAGAACCTTTTGAAGAAGCATATGTGCAAGTCTTCTTTAATTATAGATCTGCATCACATGAACTTTTATTAATGCCATCTTTTTCTGACTCATGTTTATCAATGGATTGCATTATTGCTAACTCCTAATTTGACAAACATGTTGATGATAAAGCTATATCTCCTACTTATTTATATGTCCAGAATACCTCTGATAAAACAATGATTTAAATAAAAATTGCAAAATTGTATATGTAACTGAAATTGACGAAATTATAACTAATGAAGAGAGTAGTCCTCAGAGTCAAGTTTGTAACGTTATCGTGTCCTCGACTGAAATATTGCAACAATGAAAGGAAGAGTTATCTCCTAATGATTTTAATTTGACACATTTAAATGCTCAGGAAAGCCAGTCAACTCGCTCATATATTAATGACAAATTTTCAAGCTTTTTCTAAATCTTTAAATTCATTAGGCCACACGGACAGAATTAAGCCTGTGCTAAAATTTACTAATGATTTTCCAATTAAAACTTTACCATTTCCTATTCCTCATGAATTACAACAGCAGGCCAAACAACAAATTGATCAATTAGTTGAGGCCCGTATAATTCAAAGAAATTATTCAGAATGGGGTGCGCCTATTTTGTTAATAAAAAAAATTGGATTCTTCTGGGAAACAAAATTATAGATTGGCTCTTGATCAGAGGATGTTGAACTCTACCATTCAGGGATCTTCGTAGCCTTTTCCCAAAATACAAACAATAATTACACAATTGTCATCTTACAAATTTTTTACTACACTTGATTTCCAAAATGCATATCATCAAACTGATCTCCCTACAGACTTACAAGATAGGCTGACATTCATTACCCAATTTGGTAGTTTTTCTTATAAAAGATTGGTTTTTCGATTAAAAATAGTGCTTCTATTTTTCAGGCTCTAATGGATTTAATTTTCGATGAAATTAATTGCGAAGGAATGTTTGCTTATCAAGATGATTTAGTATTTGGATCTAATAGTTTTGATGAGACTCTTGATAAATTACAGAAAGTACTTACATCGAAGATATTAAGATTTTATCAAAGTATAACTAAGGCGACCATACTTCTAAACAGTCTTTCGGGGACAAATCAAGCATTGTACTCGAATCCCAGGAAAACTTGAGGACACTAGAAAATATTTTTGGGGACATATTCGAGGACACAACATATTACATTAGCATGTATACCAGTGTACCCGTACTTTAAATCTTGACTGACTTTGATACTTAAAAATGAACTCTAATAGCTTTTTATATCAATTGTGTATTCTTATTTCTAATAAATTAATGGAAGTATTTCATTCATTTATAAATATTTATTTAAACCAGAAATATGAAAGCAACATCATGTTGAAATATTGCAATTTATTCAAAATTTAACTCTTGGCATAGTATTTGTATTTTACAGAAGACATTGCTTTTTACATTGGCTCATTTTGTGATAATTTTTCGCGAAACTTTGTACACCCTCTAAGAAAAGTATTCGAATGCAAGAAAAATTTCGTACGTCAATTTCATATTTAAAGCATGATTCTTCATGAAAAGTGATTAATCATTAACAAAACTGAAATGGGAAATTTCGCTCATAGACCCTTACTTTATTGAATGTCTGTGCTCGCTACACAAACAATGACAACAAAAGTTTTCAGAGATCAATTTTCATTGTTTATATGAGTAGAAGGCGCTTTTAGTTGTTTTATTTTTATTTCTTCAGCTTTTTTCTGAAAGAAATAAACTAAACGAAAACTTTCATGGAAAATGTACAAATCTTTAAATTTTGGGACTTTTCGCGTCCCCAAGAAGTCAAAGTTTTTTGAGGACAAAATGAAAAAAGATCTATATTTGGGGACTGTCCTCGAATTTAGCGGACGTATGGTCACCTTAAATATAACTTAACTCTTTCTCCGAGCAAATGCTCTTTTCACACAGCCTCTGTTGATTATTTTGGATTCTATATACAGAATTACTGCATAAAACTTGTTAAGAATAATATTGCTAAAATTACCGCTTTCCCTACTTCCACTACTAAACGCCAGTTAAAAAGATTTATTGGTTTAGTTACATTTTATAAGCATTTAATTCCTGCTTTCCCAGAAATTATTCAACCATTAATTAATTTGATAACTCCCAAAGCAAAATTTGAATGGACTATACCTCATGAAAAATTGTTTTGACAGATTCAACAATTTTTTTTCTCAACCTATGGTTCGCTTACCTGATTGGACCAAATGTTTTTATTTAAACACTGATGCTTCATCAGTTGTCATAAGTGCTTATCTATTACAGAAGTTTGATAATCAGTTGTTGCTTGTTGATTATTTTTCAAAATCTTTAAATAAAGCTGAACAGAGATATCCTGCGATTAAGAAAGAATCAATGGCTATTTTTAAAGCTGTAATTGCCTTTAAATACTATTGGTATAGTAAGGAATTTGTAATTTTACCTGACAGTGCTCCTCTAAAGAAAAAAAAAAACTGATACGCCTGACTTAGTTACTAGATGATTAATGGAGTTGTCTGAATATACTTTTAGGTTTGAACATATTCCAGGTTCTAAAAATCTATTGGCTGATTATTTATTCAGAGATAACTTTGAATTTGTTACACAAACTCTTGATAATAATCCACAGTTAATTTATGGTAAAAGTGTATTGTCAATTGTCGTATATATAATGTTTCTAAAAATGTTAAATATGTAAACATTTTGGTTACAAAAAATGCCATTGGCACTTATCTACTTCTTGAAATTTCTAATGAAACATTTTTCAAAGAGCAAAATGCTGATCCTGAATTGTCTGCAATTTATAATGAAATTGTATATAATGGTTCCTCTGAAACTCATCCTGCCTTCTTTATTAATCCAGAAACTAAGTTATTAATGTGTACACAGTATAATGTTCAGGATCAAACTTATAGGCATGTAATTGTTGTGCCTCACTCTTTAAAAGCAAAAGCATTTACTCATTTGTCACACTTTAGTTTAAAAAAGACTTATGAATTTTTAACAAGAAGATACTTTTGGAAAGGCATTTACACTGATACTGTAAATTTAGTTGCTTCATGTACTGTATGCTTACGGGTCAAACATTATCCCACTCGATCTGCTCCGTTACAGCAAACATACGCACCTTACCCTGGGCATACCATTGCTATTGACCTTGTTGGTACCTTCAGTAATGGTCGTACTGTACTAACAATAACTGATCATTTTTCTCGCCATACGGAGCTTGTGCCTCTTACTTCTACGTCTGCTAATGTTATAATTGAGGCTCTTTTTAAGTATTTTACTATTTTTGGTCGTCCTGCGATGATTTTGTCAGATTTAGGGCTACAGTTTATAGCCTCGATTTACAATCATTTTCATGTTAAACTTGATATAAAAATTAGTCATTCTTCAGCTCGCCATTCGCAATGTAACTCAATAGCTGAACGCATAACTATGCCTATTAAATACTCTGTAAATTCATTACTAATTGAGGGCCACAGCTTTGAACATGCGATTTTAATTCACAAGTCTTTGTATAATGGTTCGACACATTCGACTACTGCTTTCACACCTAATTTATTACATTTTGGTAGAGAATTATCACTTATTTTTGACACATTTAATTTTGAGGCACCTCCACCAAATCTTAATGACATACACACTTATAAATTAATGAAGGAATTGGATTGTATTTATAGAAAGGCTTATCAAGATATAGCGTCTGTTTAAGCAAGTCGCTTTCAGAGACACTCACAACATGCCAAGGTCAGAGATTTAAAAGTAAATGACACCTGTTTATAAAAAATCTTTAGATAATTTTAAACCAAAATTTACTGGTCCTTATGAAATCATTCAAAAACACTCACCTGTTTCTTTCTCGATTAGGCATCTACATGCTCCTCATCTTGTACCGCAGAGAATACAAATTGATAGATTTATTTTTGGTCCTCCACGTAATGAATATCTTTCTTCATTTTGTAATAATCACTAACATGATAATTTTGCAAATGATTTTTATCTACCTGCAACTTCATATAATCACTATAATTTAAGGCCTAGAAAGTAGATGAATGTTGTCGTTTTAGTAATGGCGTGTTTGTGAAGGATCCCACAGACACTTCCTTGCTTAGTATATACTGTTGTAGAATGTCTTTCTTCCATCTGGCTGGTCCAGTGTTTTTTAAAGATGTACACTTTCAGTGTATTGTATGATGTGTATCTATTCTCATAAAATTTTTGTAATGGAGTAGTTGTTAAAAAAAAGATTGGGCACAATAGTTTTGTTTCGAGGTTCGGCTTTTCAGTTTGGTAGTTTGTTTTCATGCTTTTGATTGGTCACATTTTTCTTATTGGCGGTCCCTGTTTGAAATTTTTCCCTGAAGCTAAATCGTTCGAAATTGCAAGTCCCAAGCCCCCCGTTGTTGAGAAGAGATTTAGCTTCTGAGTACACGTGCTTTTCGCACTTTTGTAAGTTTTTAATTTTACACCTGCACACTTTGTCACTTGAAGTCATATGTTTTGGTTCACATTTAGGTGCTACTCGACATTTTTCCCTTCTGTCGGAACTTTAATGCCTTGTACATGCCTCACCCTTGTCCCCTGTAGGAAACTTGACACTTTCGGGTGATTCTATGAAACTAGGGACACCAATGGCCAAAAAAAAAAATATTATAAAAATGTAATACTTTAGTCCCCTATGAAGTAAAAATATGTGAATTTCTAAAATACTGCTAAAAAAGTTAACAACAGTTTTTCAAAAGTTTTATACACAATGTTTGGCAACATTACTGTTTTTACATGAGTTCTTGTCTTAAAGAGGTGTAGGAAGTTCATCTTGTTTTATAAAAGAAATCAACAAATATGAATGAAATCTTATTTTTTTAAATTGAAATTTAGTTTTTATATGAAAAGATTAGACCAATGCAGAAACCTTTAACTGCAATATTTATCCTAGAAACAATTTTTGTAAATTAGGCCTAATAATAATGTAACACCAGTCACACAATTTTATAAAAGTTTTTCTTTCTTAAATAAAATTAGTCCCAAAAATATGTCATTTTCTCTTCCTTTATGAAGATATCTTTAATATTAGTCTTTTGAATATTTAATATTGATTCAATTAAAGAATTTTAAACTTATAAAAATATGTAACATCAGTCACATTTCTGTTTTTTAATTAGATACCTACATAAAAATACTGAGAAAATGGTATTGGCTCTGCATAAAGACAGAAAAGGATTAGAGATATATTAAAGAAGAAAGGGAAATATGAAGATAAACAAAGATAAAAGAGAAACAAAGCAGAAGCAATAAAGAGTCAAAAAAGGAAATGACTTAGTTAAATTACCTCAATCAATTCAGAATACTCTTTTTCAAACATTTTCTCTAATTTCAAGATAAATTAATCCTTTTACCTTTTGTTGAAATGATTGAGGTAATTTAGCTGGGTCATTTCTTCTTTCATTTTGGCTTTTTATTGCTTCTGCTTTCTTTTTATGATCTTCATGTTTTCCTTCATTCTTTAATTTATCTCATCACCTTTTCTCTCTTTCAAGTCAGCAGTCAATGCCATTTTCCCAATATTTTTAAAGCAGCTTTCTAATTGAAAAACAGAAATGTGCCTAATGTTATACATATTTTATAACATACATTTACACATTTTTTAAGTTTAAAATTCACAAATGGAAGTAATATTAAATATTTAAGAGACTAATATTAAAGAAATTTGCATAAAGGAAGAGAATAACGACTTTTTATGTTATTAGGAATGATGTTTCATTAATGTTAGGGCTAATTTATAAAAATTGTTCTCCAGGCAAATATTGCAGTTAAAGGTGCACCTGTCTAATCTTCTCATAAATGAACGAAATTTCAATAAAAAATAAGATTTTATACACATCCATTGATTTCTTTTAGAAAACAAGATGGACTTTCTACACCCCTAAAGACAAAAATATATGTAAAAATGTTCTGCCAACTTTTTAGCATAAGTTTATAGAAATTCACAAATGTTCACTTTATAGGGGAAAAAACTATTATTCTTTATAAGAATAATTTTTTTTTTCACAGGTGTCCCTAGTTCCATGGAATCACCCTTTAGTGAAATACACTAACAACATTATTTTTTAAATTTTATTAATGTACAACAAGCATTACTATAATTTATTTATTATGATTAAACTAGATTAATACAATTTTAAAAAGCAAATTTGGTAGTTTTGTTTATAAGAAGAAATAATATATAATTATAGCATGTTTCTGTCAATGTAACATCAGTAACAAAATATATGTAACATCAGTCACAGGAATAAAATATTTTCTACATAAAAATTTTTTTAATTTTTTAAATGAAAAATGTTTTCATAAAGATTGAAATCTTTGCTTAACTAGAAAAAAAATTATTTTACTTCTCATACTACTAGTTCGAAGAGGATTTGAATTTATATAAAATTCATTTTTCTCAATGTCTCTTCTGTGTAACATCAGTCACATTTTTTGATTTCCCTTAATTAAAAAAAAAAAAAAAAAAGAAAAGAAAAGAAAAATACTTCTTATGTTGAAAATTGATGACAGTATTGTACTTATTTATGATACTCTTGATCGATTTAAGCAAATAAATATATATATTTCAAGCCACGGGTGAATTTAAAAGCTTACAAATGTAGCCAAATTGTAACGTCAGTCACCATGGAATGATCCTTCCGCGTTTCTTGTGTTAATATTTGGAAATGCTTATCAGGCTCTTTTTGTAGACCACCGCTGTGTCAGCGTGGCTGCAGTTTTTCTTCTTGATTTACTCACTTTCTGCACATACATTCTTTCACACACAGATTTTTTTTTTTTTGAATGCTATGTATATTGCCCTTTTTTTTGCACTTTTAATATTTAGGCGATAATTTTTAGTGTGTACGAATTATATGCGAAATTCATTTTGTGTAAGGGAAAGTACCCCAAAACGGGATAGCTTATCTATTCTTCGCTTTATTTCTTATTGTGTACAAGGTACATTCCAAAGTTAGACGTCATTTAAAAGTATACACCTTTTCAACTACTTAAAATACCTTTGTCACATTTGTTCAATAATATTGATGTGAAAAATACTGGTTTCACAAAGTCTTACACGATCCCGTTTTACCCTACCAAGGGTGGGTAAAACGGGATAGGGATTTGTATGTTATTAAGTTTTTGCTGATTTTACTTTTGATTTAGTTTTTAGAACAAAAATAGGCTGCGTTTTTATAGAAAGAAACTTTTTAATTATAAATTTGAAAAATTACATAACACAGAAATCGCATAAAAATGTGTCGTCTTCTTCTTCTGCTTTGGAACAGGCTTCGTGGGCCCATCCCTGGAAGCTCGAGCATTGTGCCCAGCCTTCTCCAGATTTCGATTAAAGATACAGAGCGTTGCAAAAAATACATGCTTCATCTTCTGAAGACGACGACGTCCAACCTTGGCTAACTGATGATTTTTTTTAGGTTTTCTTATGTTAGGTCCATTTTCTTCGATTTTTACAAATGATGATTGTGGTTTTTTTCAGGTTCAGAGTAACATTTTTTTAACTTTGTCTGCATCTCCACTTTGTTTTCTTTTACGCCTCATTTGTTTTGTCTTCGGAACATTCAAGAGACATGTTTTGGCAGTCCTTTTTTTCAGCTTTTGAGTTCTTTCTCGTTTCTTTTTTTTTCACGCTCTTCTTCTTCCAACTCAAGTTTATATGGGCTTCTTGTTATAATTGCTGTTTTCCCTCTTCTCCTATCGTGTTTATTTTGAGGTCTTGGTCCAATCACTCGTGGTGGAGGTAGAATTTCTTTGGGTGATATAGGAAATGGCGGTGAAGAACGATAGTATAGCCCGAGTCCTTTGTTTCCTGTTGAAGAGGACGGTTGGATAAGTCCTGAGTTTGTGCCAGTGTTATCGGTGCCCCCACCACTAGGTGATTCATTCAATACTGTCTCTAGTGGTTGTGATGACTGCAAACTCTTAGATGCTATGACTGAACCTGAAGATCCTTCGGATCTGGCCTCGTTATGTTGCAGTTGTTGTAATTAATTATACATATTTTAATTCATTACTTTTTTCAATTAAAATAACTTAAACACATTGCCAAAACATTAATGGAAATGGTCGGGTAAAACGGGACTCATCAAAATTGTATCCCATTTTGGCCACCCCAAAAGTGTCCCGTTTTGCCCGCCCGTGATGCTTTTGAAAACATAAATGGCTGACCCCTGAACCGTCACTCACTAGCAATATTTAAATACATGAAATTGTTGTTAAAAGAGCTATGAACAAAACACAGTGCTTACCGGAATTGTTCCGAAGGACGGAGAAGCACAAGAATAGCTGTTCTGCAGTCGAAAAAAGTACAAAGTAAGTAAAAATCTCGCTTGAAAACTTTGAAAAAACATTTCTTTGCGAAACACGTGGCTAGCGTTGAGAGATCAACTGAAAATGCTGTCATGGCGATCGGGAACCAGTTTAGCCTCTCTCCCGCGAAATAGCACCACCAGTCAAGCTCCGAGGCTCAACATCCCGTTTTGTCCGCCTATCCCGTTTTGGGGAACTTTCCCCTATATATATGTAGTCTTTTTGTATGGAAGTGGTAGTTAAAAGGTTATTGTAATTTGATACTGATTTTTATTTGCTTTTGTTTTGTATGTAATTTTTGGGAAAACACTTGCATAAGTTTTTTTTTAAAGACATTTATTTTTGAGAATGTTTTACTTGATATGATGATGTAATTTTTACAAAATACCTACTGAACACGTACATTCAATGCAAGTTGCAACGGACTATTTACATGAAAAGTAATTTACAATTGAATAGATAGAGACTGCTGAACTCTATTGAGTAAATCATGCTTGAAATTTTTGCAAATGTCGACATGTTTTGCATATTTGTGTTTAATTATGTTAATAGTCAAGTTATATTTATTGCAAGATTCTTTTTGTAATATTGTTATTTAATATTTTTGTGTATGTATTTAGGTGGCTGGTCTTTTTCCTGATATAGCCCTATATAGGTTTATATATATATATATATATATATATATATAACTATCAAGTAAAACACAAAACATACTACAAATAAGACATATCTCGCATAAAAATATAACAGCTATTAGCAAGAATTAGAAACCAGATTTTGAAGCCAAATAAAGTGCAAGAATTATTGTGATAATATAATGGAACGGAAATTATAACCACTGTCACCATCGTCAGGGGCCACAAACAGTGGATTATAATTTACAGCAAACCAAATAGTAGGGTTTCGGTTGTGTGGCATATCAGAAGAGATATTAACTCCAATATCTGTGGGATCAGGTTAGTCACTGACTCCAATAAACTCACTGGTTTCAGGTTAGTCACTGACTCCAATTAACTCACTGGTTTTATTTAAAACAAGACATTTCATGATCTTAAAATGCATAGCAAAAAGTTGCACGCGCAAAATTTATTAACTACGTGAAAATATAAAGATTGGGTTGTTCTATAGATTTTGAGTGTGTGTATAGCATAAGTGCTGTTTAGCCAAAAGGGCTTGTTTGATAATTAAAAAGTATTTTTTTTTATTAGTTTGTTTATTTATTTAACTGTAATCAGCCTTCAGCTTCCTACAAATGGGGGCTCTTTACCGGGATTGATTTACGGACTAACGTTGAGTAATGTTACTGCAGCATTTCAACCATTGAGTAATCCAAGGAACTGTGAATAGAAATTTTATTATATCTTAAAGGAAGAAGTTTATTAAGAAAATATGTCTTGATTAACGAAAGCTAAGAAATGTGATTTGTTATCATTATGCGAAGAGTCAGGTATCAATGTTCTGCCAAATATAAAAGTACCTGCGCTTTTAAAGTTAATTAAAGACTCTGAGGATTTTGATGAAGATTTTGTCAAATCTCGCCTTGGGGTCATAAGAGAAGAAAGAGAAATGGCAATCGCAAGAGAGAAGGAAGAAAGAGAAATAGTAATCGCAAGAGCGAGGGAAGAAAGAGAAATAGCAATCGCAAGAGAGAGGGAAGAAAGAGAATTTGAGTTACGACGGTTAGAAATTACTTGTAGACGAGAAACCACAATAGAAAATCCGCTTGAATCTAATAATGAGAATAGAAAACAAACTCCGCAAAATATTATGACGCGATTCGACGGATCGGGAGATATTAGTATTTATCTAGCACTATTCGAAAAACAAATCGGCCGATTAGACATACCTAAAAATGATTGGGTAATGCATTTATTAAGTTTGTTACCATTAGAATTCGTAAATATAATATCGAGAGAATCGGATCCCTTAGCAGATGATTACGATCACGTGAAAAATCTTATTTTAAAGCGTTTTAAGTTAACGGCAGAAGAATTTCGGCAGAAGTTTATCTCTCACAAGAAACAACAGTCCACCAATTGGCGAGATTTTGCTTTCGAGCTTCGTAACTATTTCGATGAGTGGATTCACGGTATGGAGGTTGGCGATTTTGAAAATCTGAAGGAATTAATTATAACGGATCGCATAAAACAGAGTTTGCCGTATGACATTCAAGAACATTTCATTGATGACCTCCCAAGTATTAAAAAAGTTGATGTGTTAGTAAACAAGCTAGATGATTATGAAGCCGCAAGGCGTAGTTTCAAGAAGGGTATTAATCGAAGTACAAATAATTTTGAAATGACTAATAAAAGATCCTACATGAAGGAATCGGATAATGAAAAGTATTTTAATCGTGTCCAAAATAATAATAAATCCAGGTATTCAAATAGCGCGAATAATTCAAATGTTGACTGTGCGATAAAAAATAGGGACAGATCAAAAATTAAGTGCTTCGCCTGTAATCTCTACGGCCATGTTGCTTCTCAATGTTTAAATAGAAAAAATGATTGCCAAATTTCCCGCCATGATTCTCGACAAAATAAAAATGTCAACCAAGTATCCACTTTACATACCAAAAAGGAAGCTAACTTCTATATCTCAAATTTCAATAGGATGGAAAAAGATATTCAAATTAACGGCAAGAATGCAAGATGTTTGATCGATACTGGAAGCGAATTGAACCTTGTGAATTACGAAACTTATATAAAAATTGGCTCTCCAAAACTATTTTCTGATGATGTAAAAATATCAGGTATCGCCAAAGAAGTAGTACAACCATTAGGTTATTTTCCAACGGAATTGTGTATCGATAACATTACAATTTCTGCTAATGCTCAGAGCCTGATTATGACCAACAGGGGCCTCGGGCATTGGTGAATTTGGGGGCCCCATCAATGAAATTCGTTTTATTTTTTATAAAATTTTGATATAAAAATAATATTTCAGAACAACATTTGATATTGGGGGGCCCTTTCGAGGCGGGGGCCCTGGGCAAAGTCCCGATTTGCCCATGCGATAATAAGGCTCTGCTAATGCTTACGTTATGAAAGATCTCGCGCATGAAATTGTTTTAGGAGTCGACGTAATCAACAAATTAAATTTATCTATCGATGAAAATGGATTAAAGGTATTAGGCAAGCGCGAAAATGTTTGGATCGGCTACATTAAAGTAGTAAAAGAATTCGTAACTGGATATAAGGAATCGCCTAGAATTCAGAGTATTGAAAATAAAAACACTTTGCAAATAAATGAACTGTTGACGCATCAATATTCGCCTAATGAAACGGATTCAAGCGAAGATACTTTTATAAAAAAAATCTTATATAAATCACGAGAGTAGTGTAAACAAGGTCTTAAATGAGAATCAAGTTTTCCTTGAGAGCAAGGGGAAAGAATTTGAAAATGAAGGGTTACCAGAAAATAATTTTTTGATTAATCTATCCGAAGCTGTAAGCTCTGAAGAAATAGATTTGAGTCATTTGATTAAGTTAGATTGGAAAGAAGAAATCAGGAAGTTGATTGCAGATTACAAACAAAGAAAAACGGAGACTGCTGAACTGAAGATGAGCATAATTTTAACTGACGATATACCTGTGAGCGAGCGTCCACGAAGATTTCCTTTGAAAGAACAGAAAATAATAGAAGATCAAATTCATGAATGGTTAAGGGATGGGATAATTAGACCTAGTTATTCTGATTATGCTGCACCAGTGGTGTTATGTAAAAAAAAAGATAACTCGTATAGGTTGTGTGTAGATTATCGAAAATTAAATCGGAAGATCGTTAAAGGCCGTTTCCCTTTACCATTAATTGAAGACGTATTCGATCACTTGGAGAAGGCGAAAGTTTTTACAACTTTAGATCTGAAAAACGGATTTTTTCACGTCGAAATAGATGAGAAGAGCAGAAAATATACTGCATTTGTTACACATAATGGGGAATATGAATTTTTAAAATGTCCTTTCGGGTTAAGCACATCACCAAGTCAATTTCAACGATTCATAAATAGAGTTTTCAGGGAGTTGCTGCGTGATAATACTATTGTTATTTACATGGATGATATAATCATTCCATCCAAAGATGAAGAGGAAGGAATTGAAAAGTTAAAGAGAGTGCTGACTGTTGCCTCTGATTACGGGTTGGACATCAATTTTAAAAAGTGTCAGTTTTTGAAAAGAAAAGTTGAATTTCTCGGTTATGTCGTGGAAGACGGAACGATACAACCTTCACCCAATAAGTCATTAGCCGTTCAAAGGTTTCCTCAACCTAAATCCATTAAGCAAGTTCAGTCATTTCTAGGGTTAAGTGGATATTTCCGCAAGTTTATACCCAAATATGCCCAGATAGCCAGACCATTGAGTGATCTACTACGAAAAGGCTCGACATTTAAGTTTGGTCCTGAACAAGAAGAAGCATTTAACAAATTGAAAGAAATGTTGTCCCAAAAGCCAGTATTACATTTGTTCAAACAAGGATCTCCATTAGAATTGCACACTGACGCAAGCAGCCATGGTTTTGGTGCTGTATTACTACAGAAAGGAGATGATGAAAAATTTCATCCTATACAATATATGAGTAAGAAGATAACTTCTCAACAAGAAAAGTATTGCAGTTATGAATTAGAGGTACTCGCAATAATCGAAGCCCTAAAAAAATTCAGAAACTATCTGTTAGGTTCAAAATTCAAGATCATTACTGATTGTCAGGTATTTCAGAAAACGTTGAACAAAAAGGAGTTAGCGGCAAGAGTTGCCAGATGGGTTTTATTCCTAGAAGACTTTGATTATGAAATCGAACATCGAACAGCAGATCGAATGAAACATGTGGATGCACTGAGTCGAAACACTGTTCTGATCATCACTAGATCTTTAGATGGGGTAACAGCCAAAATTATCGCTTCACAAGAGCAAGATGAACATATGAAAACAATAAAAACCTTAGTTGACAAGGGAGAAGAAAACGGTTACTTCCTTAAGAATAATGCATTATACAAGTGGGAAAATGGAAGAGAGTTGCTAGTAGTACCTGAAGAAATGCAAAATGAAATCATTAAAAAGATGCATAACAGAGGTCACTTTGCTGTCTCCAAAACAGAAGAATTAGTAAAGCAAGAGTTCTGCATTCCAAAATTGAGAAAACAAGTCGAGACGGTAATAGCAAACTGTATTGACTGCATTTTACACAATAGAAAACGCGGTAAAGCCGAAGGATTTTTGAATCCAATTCCAAAAGAAAACTGGCCCTTAAGCACCTACCATATTGATCACATTGGCCCATTGCCATCTACAGACAAAAGATATCAGTATATTTTCACAGTAACAGATGCTTTCACGAAGTTTACATGGTTTTATCCTGTTAAGTCTACATCAGCCAAAGAAGTCATAGACAAACTGAAACTACAACAAGTAGTGTTCGGCAATCCTTAAAGAATAATATCAGACAGGGGGTCTGCATTCACATCTAAAGAATTTGAAGAATATTGTGCAGAGCAAAGTATCGAACACATAAAGATAACGACCGGATTGCCTAGAGGGAACGGACAGGTCGAAAGAACGCATGCCATCTTGATTCCAGTCCTGTCAAAACTCTCTAAAGAAGACAGTTCAAAGTGGTACAAGTACGTAGCCGACGTACAGAGAATCATCAATAGTTCTACCACAAGAAGTACGAAATTCACTCCTTTTGAATTATTGATAGGAATTAAAATGAAAGATAAGAATGACTTGAGAATTAAGGAGATATTAGAAGATGAATATATGAACTACATGATGAAAGAACGAGAAGATATGAGAGAAGAAGCGAGGAAAGACATCATGAAAATTCAAGAAGAAAATAAGAAACAATTTAATAAGTGTAAAAAGGAATCAAAGAAGTATAAAGTCGGTGATATAGTAGCAATCAAAAGAACCCAATTCGGTTCAGGCTTAAAGCTGAGAGAAAATTATCACGGACCTTATAGAGTATCGGTTGTAAAGCCAAACGATCGCTACGAAGTAGAAAAGGTAGGAAATCACGAAGGTCCAAATAAAACATCCAGTGCCGCCGAGTATATGAAGTCTTGGGGAAAATGACTTAAGTTTCAGTCGAGGACGACAGAACTGTCAGGACAGCCGATCTGTGGGATCAGGTTAGTCACTGACTCTAATAAACTCACTGGTTTCAGGTTAGTCACTGACTCCAATTAACTCACAGGTTTTATTTAAAACAAGACATTTCATGATCTTAAAATGCATAGCAAAAAGTTGCACGCGCAAAATTTATTAACTACGTGAAAATATAAAGATTGGGTTGTTCTATAGATTTTGAGTGTGTGTATAGCATAAGTGCTGTTTAGCCAAAAGGGCTTGTTTGATAATTAAAAAGTATTTTTTTATTAGTTTGTTTATTTATTTAACTGTAATCAGCCTTCAGCTTCCTACATATATATATATATATATGTGTGTGTGTGTGTAATGTATAAAAAGGTAATTTGGGTTTTACTAGTTTGGGTATTGTTCAAGGGGGTACTTTCACTGTAAATTTTGCTTTCCTGTCATACTTGTCACGTGCGCTCTGGAGCTATGTTTTATTTATTTTGTTATTTCTCAGACATCGAGCCGTCGATTCTGAGTACTTTAGAGTGTACACGTGTCCCCACGCCCTTGTAGCCCCGGATGCGGGTCATGTTGGTAAATGTGTGTGGTTCGATCAGAGATAAGAGAGAGGCGGAGTTATGTCTTCGCAAACCACGTGGTGTGGTAAGCGTAAATACTCCCGCACATCGAAAATCGAGAGACTTCTGCCACTGGAACTGCTTAATGAGTCCACGCTGATTCTTGTACCCGTCTCCCCTCCCCTCTTCTCATTCTAAATTGTAACTTAATTGTAATGTTCAATAAACCATATTACCTGCCTTAACTCTGAAACTTTGCTTGAAATATCTGACGTCTCATATATATATATATATATATATTTGTAGGCTTTGGAGAGATATATGTGATGCAGATCATCACATATATTATTTTAATTCTTAATTTCTTAAATGTTAATTATTTTTAAATTTAATCCCTATTCAAAATCTAGTCTTTGCACTTTCGATTCATATTGTCTTCGTTTCACTGGTAAAGCTTTATTTTTGCACCTGCCTTACTTAAAAGCAATCTTCCGCTTTCATTTACTTTTCCTATTTATTTCACTTTTGCAATTGTAGACTTGAGTATTCTGTGGCGACACTGGTCTGTTATTTACAGGTTAATACATTTTCTTACATCACGCCACTTTTCTGTTAGGTCAGGGCAGCCAATTTACACCTTTAGCTTGATCACACGTCTGGATTCAAAAATAAATATATAAAAATATGTTTAACCGTCTCTGGCGTCACACCTTTTTGCGATTTGTTTGGTATGCCCTTTGGTGAATTTGTTCCAAACTACGTTAGCGAGCGTTTCCTACTAGCGAACGTTTCCTCACTCTTGGCTCGTGTTTGTCGTCACAGATTAGACATTGCTCTCGCCCGAGAAAAGACTTTCTTTTGGGGCTCTGCCAGCCACCACGGGAAAAGTTTTTTTTTTTTTTTTTTTTTTTTTTTTTTTTGAAATATTCTACGTTTTCTAGGATGTGTTAATAAATGCTAAGATAACTGCAAAGTGTGTCCTGCTGTTAACTTATTTTTTGTGAAACATCACTACACACGGCCTGTTTTGAGTTTATTATACGAACCTGGCAAGACTTCCTGATAGCTTGGGTGTCATTTCGTCCACCCCTTCATAGGAGACGAAGCTCGTTCATCTATTGGGTGCTCCCATAATAAAGAGACCAGGGGTGCTCCCATAATAAAGAGACCAGTAATTCTGGCCTTGATAGTGGCTATAACTAGAAACTGCAAGTGCCAGCCATTAGGAAAAAAATATTTTCAAATCTAATATTTTATCTTTTAAGGGTGCTTCACACCTGTAGGGTGATCTTCGTCACAGGATTTGTCGAATAACTATAGAAACAGGAGGCTTTTGGGTTTAAGAATTCACGTCACACCATTATTTATTGGCAAATTGGAACAAAATCAAGTAGTTATACCTTTCATGCCTGAAAATTTTTAGAAATAAAATTAAAACTCCGAAATAGAGACGGTAAAATGGACTCTTCATACTGTGTAGTAAGTATTAGAGAGGAACACAAGTTGATTTTTTTAATGAAAGTCCATTGAAAGCGATAAAATTTCTGAAATTCTTTTAATTCCAGTCTGAAATACCCTGTTTATTTATTTTTTTGAATAAAATTGCTCTTATAAACTAAATGTCTATAAAACGTCCGAACATAGTTTTTGAAGTAACATATAAATTTTTCAATAGCTCTTCTACTGTAATTTTACTTTAAATCTTGATCAGAAGTCATGTTTATTAACTATTACAAGTTTCAGAATTATGAAATTTACAAAAGCAGAATGTATTATATTTTTGGCCCCCCAAACATTCTTAAATCTATATAAATAAAACAGACTGTAAAATGTCCGTTAGTTAGTTTGTCTGTGCCTCGCCTATCTCCTAGACGGGTGATCCTAGACCTACCAAATTTTGTATGGAAATTCTCCAAGACGGGTTCCGACATACCTCGAAGCGATTTTTTCAAAATTCGAATTATTTTAGGAGATATCGATAAAAAACCTATGGCAAAAGGCCAATTTTGCTCTCGCCATTTCGCAATTGTAACCCTGCAGTGAAAAGAGGGAGAATTTAGCATATCTAGGTTGCCATATTTGGTAAGTTTATTAAATGATTCAGATTCTTGAAGTAAAAATAAAAGAATAAAGATTTTTTTAAAAGATTATTTGTAAGGTGATTTTTTAATTAAAATACCGTGTGCATGTCGAGTCAGAGCAGGAATGAAATGTTTTATACTCAAAAGAAAAATAGGATTTGGAAATTTTCCGAGACTAAATGTGCTACTTTTTAATTTGGCGAAAAATAAAATGGTTGATATGCAATTTTGAGATGTGATTCTAGCGCTTGGCACAACTTATCGTCTGCTTCTGCTACTTCGAATTGCGCATTTTTCTTCGCAGCTTTTTCTCAACTGTTTCTAATGTATTACATCCAGAAAAAGGATGTTAGAAATATCAGTTTTAATTTTCTTTAATCATACTCATGAATAATGATATACTTTCCAACGTAATGAAATAAGAAAAGAAAATAGGGAAGACCCATGGATTATAATACGCTTTTAATATATAGCACTTTAGTACGTATTTAAAATCTGAAAGTGTTTCAGATTTTCTTACTTTTTTTTCCCTTTTCCGTTTTTTGATAAAGGCCAATATATCCAGAAGCTCTTCAGAATTAATATAGGACGAAAATAATTTATACCTTTTCGCAGATACCATCATATTTTTGTGAACAGTTGCTGCCCGATACGGTAAGCATCGCATCTGATCGCCGGCTTCGAAGGGGCGTCATTTCGAACGCAAAAACTAAGTAAAGCATAAAAAGGGGGCGTCTTTTTTACATTAGCACGGGCGCCACTTACCCTTGGGCCGCTCCTGTTTGTGAATATCTTAATTTTAAATTCCATTCAGAATGTGAGAGATTTCAGTGCCAAGGAAGCCAGTGAGGAACAGGATTCTCTCCGAACAAGACTTATTAAGAGAACCAACTGGTCACCGGAGGCGGCTAGTATATTATAAAGTGATCTAAATTTATTTTTCAAAGTAACGTTTGACAGAAATTTTTTTTGTCTGACAATTTCGAATTTGAGTCTAAAAATCAATGTTTTCTCTCTCTCTCTTTTTTTTTTATGAAAATTAGCTAGTTCTTCAAACTTGAAATTTACAGTAGTCCGCAGTCTAGTTTACGAGGAACAATTCTGAAAATTTGCATAGTTCTGGCATTGTATAAGTTTATTTCTTATCTGGAGTGAAGTTAACCAAAAAGTTGACTTCTCTGTAAAAGCGTGAAGTTTAATAATTTTTTTCAAAGAATTAAATAACTTTTAAAATTTGAGATTCCTTTCAATTCATAGCATAGTTCCTGGGTAAACATTCAAAAAACTTTCTAGTTTTGGCATTGTTTTTCTTCAGTGGAAGTCCACCAAAAGCGTCTTCCTTTGAAAAAGGGTCAAGTTTAACAATTTTTTAAACAAAGTCAAATAACTCTTCCAATTTTTGATTAATGTCATTTCGCAATCTAGTTTTCGAGAATTCATTCTGAAAATTCTTATAATTATGGAATCGTAAGTTTATTTCTGATCATGAGCGGAAGTCAAGAAAATGGGTTTTTTTTCTGAAAAGGCATCAAGTTTAATAATATTAAAAAAAAAAATTAAATAACTCTTCAACTTTGAGATTAGTGTCAGTTCCTAATGTAGTTTCTGGGGATACTTTCTGAAAATTCTCATAGTTATGTCATAATAAGTTTATTTCTTAGCTTGAGCGAAAGTCAACCAAAATTCTCCCTTTTCAGGCAGAACAGACTTAAACGCCTCACATGTTGAGAAAACTAAAGTCGTCTTTTCAGATTTTGTAAGTCTAGCATTTATTAATAGTGAATTATTTTCTGGGAGTAAGTAGGTAATGAGGCAGCAGCTGTGGCTAATGTATTTAAGTCATCAAAAACCTTACGAACATCATTAGGAATAATCTCAGAATTAGGCTAACCAAAAGTGGTCTCTGGCCAAATGGATAAGGCATTCAAAACGGTAGACGGCTGAGGTGTGAAGGTCTAGGGTTCTGGCCTAGCCTATCGCACGGCTGTCAATCTAAATGGAGTTTTGGTCGATTTTTTCAAGGTATAACGTAAATACGCGTTAGAACCCCTTAAAAAGTCCTCCAACCTCCTTGGCTCCGACCAAGACACCCCCCCTCCCCCATCCTTGGCAGATAGCTTTTGATTAGCTTTGCCGTAACCCAACACAAACACAAAAATGGTCTCCTCTGGATCTTATTAGTACTGTACAGGTAAAAATTTTCAAGATACCGATTTAGAAAACAGTGGGTAGTTTTTCTTACCTTATCATTTTTATAAACATCATTTCTGCGAATATCAACTATTAAGATTACTTTTTTTCCCGTTAAAATATATTTGAATAAAATAAACTTGGGTCTTCAGTTGAAAATTTTGCTTATTCTCAACTATAATACTTTAGCAATTTTACATGTATTTTGTGCAATTTTAAAAATAATGCATTTTGTTTTTTATGCATTTGAATCAATGTATTTTGTATTGAAAATACATTTCAGTTGTAAGCAATTTGAACTACTCTGTTATGAAGTATCTTAAACAACAAAGACTTTACGCTTAACTCTAAAATTTTACAGACGATATCCTATAATTTAAGTTTCGAAAAAAAACTACATGAAAACTGCCTTTCTTACTGTGAAAGCCTAGCCACGTAGTAACAAGTATAGTACAGCCATCAGGTGAATAAAAAACAAATTAAATTGTTTTTTTTATCATTAATAAGTGGCTGAAAAACTCCGCCTAAATTAAAAATGAGTAGAAATTTAGAAGCGTTTCTCTAGATATGGCACGTGATGAAGTTAAGGGTTAAATATCCAATAGTCAGAAATTTTAAATTTTTCTTTATATTAATTATTATCAATTATTAAAAAACAAAGCTTTCAATTTCACGAAAAGTTAGACTGTTTCACATTTTAGCAAACTGAATCCAAATATTTGATGGTTAAAGAGGCTTAGTTAAAACTATTAAGAAAAACCTTAAATGCCCTTTATTAAGATTTATTAAATATTTAGATCAAGTAACAACAGTTATTTGATCTAAATATTTCCTTTATGCACCTACCTTGTTCAGGTGCCTTCTACTTTTTAATGAGAAGTTATTCATATCTTGTAAAAAAATAATGGAATGACAAATATCACAACTAAGTTAAATTACATTATTATAAGGACTCCAATTTATAATAATGTAAAATAAGTAATAATGATGCTGGGAATTAAAGCAAGAAAATAACTTTGTTTATTGATGAAATGTATGAAGGAAATGGAGAATAACCTAGGAAAAAGTATCCCTTTATCTCAATGTAAAGTTTTAGTCACATCTTTTTTAATACTCAGTTCACTCTTGAGCAACCATGTATTACTTAAAGAATAAACCAAAAAAATAAGTGGATTACTTCTGTTTTGGCTGTGATTGTTCACAATGGGCCTGTTTACATGTAAAAAAATGCGGGATAAATGCCGGAACTTTCACTGCTTTCTAACCCACTTTCCCTACGTAGAGAAAAAAATTCGGAGTAGAAAGATTCCTAGTCTAATTAATGATAAATGCATTAATGACCTGTCTTTTCCATGATGCATTGCGCGTTTTTTGCTATATTCTGCTCTTGCCTGGGAAGGTCTCTTATCTGAAATTGGGATGACCATTTTTCGGCAACGTTGACCTGCGTACTAGGCGCCCCATAATGAATAACTAGGGATGGACGCGAGACGCGAGAAATCTCGCACTGTCTCGCAATCTCGTCTCGCATTGCGAAAAGGGGCAGGCACATTTTTTGCGAGACAAGAAAGGAAATATTTTGCGAGACGAGACAAGAGTCTTGTCTCACGCGAGAATTTCTCGTCCCGGATAAATTTAAGATTTTTCAATCAGAATCGCAGCGCTGTATTTGAGGAGGTATGCCATCCTAAAAAGGAAGGGTATACTTTGCCTGAAGCCTCTACCGTTTAACTTGCGTCTTCTTTGTTATCGTTCCTGGTATACTATCAGCACTCTACATTACACACAAACACGTAACATTTAAAATTAGAACAGCACAAGCGATATACAAAACACACAACGGAGAAGATAAAGAAGGAAACGGGAAAAAAGAAAGAAAACAGAGAAGATTAGAAGAAAGACAAATAACCGAAAAACCGAAGAAAAGTAGTAAAGTAAACCGAAGAAAGTCAGTACTTTAAGTCCAAAGCCTGACCATATTTAGATGGGGCCAAGAGGTACTAATTTTGGAACCCATTTTACAATCACAAGAATTGTAACACATTTTTGATCGCTATTGAGTTTCGCAAAGGAGAGCTTTTTTAAGATTTCCTAAATTGAATTTTAAAATTTGTAACCCATTTGTACCATTAGGTCATATGGACGCTAAGTCAGGGATGGCTATTATATGACACTCCTGTTCGTACTTTTGAAATTTCATTTTAAAAAACGATAAAACTATACTATAATACTTCAATTATCCTTTATAAAAGAAATATATTTTTTTTATCATTTGTGCTTTGTGCTTTTCCGTTTAAGACGTTTTCCATTTAAAATGTTTGATCAAATCTAGGAAAACTTCTTATGACACACACTCACACGTGTGTGTGTGTGTGTCTGAGTATTGTCGGTTGTATAAGTGGGTTCCACTGTATATACGTTATATGTCTATCTATATAGTAATTTTATGGAAAAAAACCTCCATGTATAAATTTATAAATAATAATTGCTGAATGATTTTTAAAGAAACCATTCATTTATTAATTTGCGCAGACTAATCGTTGCTTGTAAATAAAAACCAATGGAATTCAATCATCTTGTGAGAGAACTTTTTTTTAGATTATTCTTTTTATTATTCTCTCTCCCCCCAACTGATCACTGATGTCAACATAAATATTCGGTTGCACAGTTCTGATAATTGTTGTTTCTTGTAAATTTTTTAGATAGCTTGAAAATGTGGTTTGAATTGCGAGTTTCAATGTCTAATTCATATTTACGCATAATCCAGAATTATAAATAAATTATTCAAGTATGCTATGATTTTTTTTTTCATGGAAAAAATTTCAAACTTATTTAGAATGTCTGGCTATAATTATTAGATTCAGAGCCTGATTATGACCAACTGGGGCCCCGGGCATTGATGAATTTGGTTTTATTTTTCATAAAATTTTGATATAAAAAAGAATATTTCAGAACAACATTTGATATTGGGGGCCTCTTCGAGCCGGGGGCCCTGGGCAAAGTCCCGATTTGCCTATGCAATAATAAGGCTCTGATTAGATTTTTTTAAGTAGTTGATGCATGTATGCTTACTTTGATATTTTTTGCTCTAATTGTGTACTTAATAATTGTGATTTTTTGTTTACTTATAATATTCGCTACACATTTCATCAAAATGGATGAATACATATATGTAATTAAATCTTATAGATATTTCATATTTTTCTCTTAAATAAATTAATATTTATAAGTAAAATGTCTCATCAGTTATTAAAAATGCTTTTTTCACCATAAGCCAAGCTATGCGAACGTAAATGAATGATCTACTGGAGGGATTTCGCTAATATAACGCTGGGTCTCAGCGGAGCATTCGAAGATCCATGCTGAGAAACAATCCTGGTCACAAGTCTTCTTTTTGATGGTGTGAATGAACACGTTAAACCCGGGCTCTCGATTAAATATTAAATCCATATCTCATACACTAAAACGAGAGAGCGGATAAGCAGGCTTCACTATAATTTCCCCGTCCCCAATTGAAACTTTTATGAATTCACTATTCCACACATTTCGACCGCTTAATTAGATTAAAATTTTATTTGCGCAACATGTTCTGAGTTCTGCATAATTTCTAACAAAATTCAAAGCTTTTTATAATTTTAAAAGCAAATGAAACCCCTATCAACCATACACATTATATTTACGCAGTTCCAGAAATAAATAAATAAAAACAAATATTTTTCAGTGTCATGTCACATTATTATAAACGAAATAAATTTGAATTTTTATCACTTTAAATGCACATATGATTTAATATGGTAAGTAATATATGTACTAATATACTAATATGTATATATATATATAATTAATTGTTATTATTAATATTACTTTTCAATAAAATAGTATTAATGTTACTAAAAATATGGCAACAAAATCGCAGTCCTTAATTTTGCGAGAGTCGCGAGACGAGACCGGCAATTTCTCTGTGAGACGCGAGAGGAGACGAGACAGAGGTTTATCGCTGTCAGACGAGACGAGACAGCCCTGTTTCTCGTCTTGCGCCCATCCCTATGGATAACGAACATCTCTGGCCCTCGTAGTGTTCAAGCCTATACTCGGCAATTGACCAGCCAATAGACAGACAGACAGAGAGAGAGAGAGAGAGAGAGAGAGAGAGAGAGAGGGAGAGAGAGAGAATATTATTACCTATATGTGACTTTGAAACAGAGAAATGGTAAAATGGTTCTTAGTAGCAGGCGCGGATCCAAGGGGAGGGCGGTGGGGGCTGTCGCCCCCTCCCGAGCAAAGTCCCAAAACTCTGTTATAATCTGTTAAAATATATTATGAAAGTATAATGAAAATTAAGTAGCCTTTTTCTAAGGGGTGTATATGGTGGGTACTACTCCCTGTCCTTTTTAATCATAGCTCATATATAGATTTTATCAATAATATAATTAATTACATTAATTGGTATAATTAAATATAAAATTATTTTGCGCATTCTACCGCCCTGTTTCAGGTACAAATTCGCCCCTTCCTTTAGTAATTTCTGGATCCGCCCCTGCTTAGTAGAACTGTGAATTAGTGAATAGCAGTTCTTCTTACTAGCATACAGGAGAGTTTTTATTTGCCTAATTTTTACCTTTTACATTTTTTAGAACTTCACTCAATAGCAAATGCTAAGTTTAAGATTATCCTGTAAAAAGTCGTTAGAAAACGCAGTCGAAGTCCGTTTTTACGAAACTTTTTTTTTTAACAAACACATAATAGTTTACGAATTAGCGTCTGGTGCCGAGTACATTCTGGTCACTAACGAATTCCGCCGCAGTGTAGGACGATTCCGCCGAAAAATTTCCGTCTCATTTCCTCCCATAGGATAATTCCGCAGATTCTTTTTCGTGTGTTTTTTTCCGTCGGGTGTTTTTTTTCGAGAGGAGAATTCCGCCGAAGGGGGTTACAGACAGTGTTTCTTTTGGCAACGAGGAATTGGTGATATTTATTTGCTCTTTGACTACACATAGGATATTTTGAAATCTATGAGGAAAAGGATCTAGGTCTGACCAGTAAAATTTGCATCCTTGAACATTAGCATTAGGCCACACATAGCACAAAGATATCCATTTGTTATCTATAAGGAATCAGAATTGGATAATGGGGATATCTATTAGAAATCCAAGATCCTCCAGATAACATAAAATGGAACTCTATAAGAGATTTGGGGTGTGATCTCTTTAAGGACTAGACAACATCTATAAAGCCAGGATGTGTGAGAGATCTGTATCCAAGTAGCATAGATATTAATTGGAGGTCCAAAATATGCAAGATTTCTCGGGAGGAAAAGTGAAGTCATAACTACAGCTTTTTTTACCCACTGAGTATTCTTCCTCCATTCTGAGAATTTTGGTGCTGCCTTCTATTGTCTATTATCATGCATAAGAAATTCAAGTTACTTTTAAACTGAGACGTGTTTTCTTCGGCTAGGATTGAACCAGGCATCCAAGGCGTGAAAGCAGGGGCAGTTCCAGACTGTCAGTTTAGGGGGGGGTCACTCCGAATGACGAGGGTCGTCTGAAGACTTCTTGAGGCCCTGGACCCTTATGCAAATGTAGGCCCCAAAGAGGCGGATAACTAGGCAGGGCCCGATCTATGACCAGTATGGGCCCCCATCTATGAAATTCCTTAAAACTGGGCCCCGTACACTTTGAACAACTTAATAACTATTCACAGCCCCCTCCCTCAACCCTAAATCATTGTACTTTTCTAGATTCTATCTATCCTCCCCTACAAAAGTGCTTTTAAAAAATGAAAAACAAAAACAGTAAAATTATATTTAAACTTCTCGTGTTCTAGCTGAGTGTGCGCCCTTTTTTCCGCTTGCATCCCGGGGGGGGGGGCAAACCTCGCCAGACCCTAGCTTCGGCTCTGGCCCCAACTGCGAGATTTTTATTGAATTCATTGCAGATACACGTATTCAACGAAAGCACAGTCCATAATAAAATTAATTTTTAATCGAAATTTCGTCTTTTCATTTCAGATAATTTTCTGAGAATGTGTCTGGAAATAACATTTGACGATTAAAATTATTCGGATCATCACTTATTCAGGTTGAGTGGAGAATGAGACTAGGCTTCCCTTAAGACGAAGGGCCTGGATCCGGGCCCAGCTTTGGCCTATGCCGGTCTCTGAGTACCCACTCTCTCTCCGGTTTGGCCGATCCCGGTATCTAAGTCTTTGCAAATACCTTTTCAGAGTAAAATTAGAGTTTATTGTTACAATAATGGTTATTGCTACGAGATTAGGTTATTGATTAAGGCAAAGCTACACGAGAGTTATATATCTAAAGGGGATTATGCTTTAGGTGTGGACTTTTGAAGGCATTCTAGAGCATAATCACGGTACAACTGGAGAAAATCACCCAAAACTCTGGACCGTTAGATCGACAGCAACGTGGTAGCCCAGAACCCTAGATCTCTACACTTTAGGCATCTACTACATTCAGTGATCTTAAGCACTCGGCCACTGTTATTGCTTCAAATCAATTGAGAATATACATAAAAAAAATTTTTTTGTAATAGGAAAGAGTAAAAATGTTGTACACATAAAAATAAATAAAGGTAAAAGATTAAATATTGAACAGTGATGAATTACCATGACTGTGGAAAATCACAAGTTGGACACCCCATAATAAAAAAAAAGTAATATTATAAAAAGTTAATTAAATCACCCAAGGGGAATAAGCATAAATCTGAAAGTTAGATAATTTTTTAAATAAGCATTTTAAAAAGAAGACAATGACACCTGTTTCAATTAGACAACCATGTTACTAAATGAATTTTTCTGAAAATAGATTTTTCCGTAACCACTCAAAACAACCTAATTTTTATTAATTTTATCCAGTATTTTTTTATATTACTTTTTTTCAAATTGTCGGCAGTACTTTTAATCCTGCACGAAGCTTTTGAAAATATTTTTCCAGAGGAAAAATTTCTCATAAAATTTATAACAGTAATTGTTATTATTCCAAATCATGAAGCATATTAAATTAATCCCCCATCCTTCCACGCCAACAAGCACAAAGCCACAAATAAATAAAATTGATTACTGGTATCAAAGATATATCAAACATTAAACTATGTAGAAATATTTAACATGAATATTTCTTTAAGAATCTTTCTGGGGAATTACTTTATTATTTTTTTTTTTATAAACACGCATCACAGAGAAAAAAAATCGTTTCAGAAGAAAGATAAATATTGAAAAATAAGTAATTAAGCTCCAAGTACGCGTTAACATTTTAATTCCATTGAGAATGTTTTAGAATACATTTAGATCAAATGATATTTGTTTATCAAGTACTATAAGATGAAATCCATTTAATTTAATTGATTTACATGTTAGACTTTTAAGCGTTATTTCATATCCAAGCTCACAAATGATAGTGACAATTAACGTTATTTTACAGTCATTTTAAAATTCTTAATTTAAAATTAGAAACTCCTACTTTAAAATTACTTTTCAAAAATCTTAAAGTTATTCAAAAAATTAAAACTGTAAGTTACACATAATATAATTTATCTTCATGTAATTAAAATAATTTTTAATTAAGTTAATAATAAACTATTGTCTTGCATATGGAGCAGACTCGTATTAATACTTTAAAAACATTTGTTTTTCTGTGCCATTGAAAAATTACTATAATATAAAATATGCATTTTTTATTTAAAATAATTAATCAAAGCAGGAATTTTTATCTGTTTAATAAATAAAAATATAATATATATAATTATGTATTTACCGTATCTTTCTCCATTTAGTCTTTCCTGTGTAATCTCGTTAGGTAAGCGATCAGTTATTTCACTTCTATAGTATAGTCCACTATGTTTCTGTTTTTTTTAAATATTTGCTCATCCGGATATTCCACTCCACAGACCTGTGTGGAGTTCTTCGGATCTTCAGTGCAGGGGGGGGGGCTATATTGTTTTTTCCCCTTTTCGCTTTTCTCCTTGTCCACTGCGGGTGGAGCTGCTCGCTTTAAATCATCGGATTGGCGTTTTCTTACAACTTTCGAGTCTTGCAGATGCAGACTTGTTTGTCCCGTTTGTGCTTTGCCTCCAACACATAAGAAAATTCCGGCGACTACTCATATTTCCAATCAATCTTCGCATATGTTTCAAGTTTAGTTCCTTGTATCCGAAATACCGAAATTGGCGACACTACAACTTTTACTTTGTCTGGGTTTAAAATGGAACAATAGTTTATGTCTGCTACCTCTGGAGTCCCAACGAGAGTTCTACACCAGAAAACAGATGCAAGAAGTGTTTGCTTTTCCAAAACAAATTCACATGCTGTTCATTTGAGAAACACATAATGGAACTGAAAAATGGCTTTTGGGGGTGTCGGCAACTCCCTGGTAAACTAATAGCTTTCTGCCAGGAACAGGCTTCACTAAGAATTTATAATGGTTCTTGACCCCCTCACTATACCCATCTTTAATGCTTAAAAAGATATGCCACTACTAATTAATGGATTGGTGTTTCGTCAAGGGAAAACACCTGCTTAGCGCTTAGTTGAAAATGCGATTTCCCTTAGAATTTTTTTGGATACTGAATGGAAGCATAAGTTTTCGGAGAGAAAAATGTTTTACAGAACACAGGGTTTTTGCCGCTAATCTGTAGTGTATCATCCCATATTTAAATTTTACAGAGCTGCTTGCTTCCAGATATTTTCAAAGGGAAAAACAATTTCTTCTATGGAACAAATTTCATAATTAAAAGCTTATAATCATGGAGTGTGATGACAGTGTTACGAAGGTTTTTTTTATTTAAAAGCCTTCTTATGATTACCATAGCCCTTTTGAGTTTCGAGTAGACGTAGTGCTAAAAATTCCCATTACTTTATTGAATTTCAAAATATATCACAATGATCTGTCTAATGCAGGACATCACAGAAATGTGCACATAAAACTTCAAGCTAATTAGTCAGCTTCAAACTTTCTGGCACATATTCATTGAAATTTCAATTAAGAAGTGTAGTGGCTAACAATGCCGGAAATTTTTTATTGTGTACAAAGTAGCTAATTAATCAGAATTATTTTGCTGTAAAAATATTAACACTAAAATAGCTTTAATGACGTTTGATTATAATTTTATTCTTCTAAATTGTAACGCAGGCCGTCTAGGAGCCCATACGAGGAAGCATACTCAATGGGTAATCCGGCCCTGTTTAGGTATGATCCCTTCCCTCGTGACCCCCCCCCTTTCCTTCTCTATAATTTTTATGATCTTGTATCAGTTACGGTAGATTTGGATTCCATAAATTAATTATTTACAAACATTGGTGCTCCTTAGACTGCTTTTCAAGACGAGGAAGGCTCTTTGAAAGGGGGGGGGGTCGAATACGAAAGTAATAAATTACGCACACACAATTCACACATTTTTCTATAAACCATTTTTTGATTTTGAATTTTCTTTTATTATGGATCTGGGGCAACTACCCCTTCCACCTTTACCTTAATCAGGCTCGTTGTGACACCCCCTTCCCTTGCTCTCCATGGATATGGATTAGCGCACATATTTACAAAACGGCTGCATATTTTTCTGCCAAGGAGGAACGTCTGAGCACATAGAATATTGTGTGCATACTTTAGTATTATTATAAAATAAACTAGTAAGACCAATGGTCTTCTAAAGAGAAATTCTCTTTCAGCAGCACAATGTGATATGTATGGACATGTTCAAGGCCTTTCTGAATTTTGGTCCCTTGTCCAAGCTCGACTTGGGCCCTCTTTTTTTTTGAGGGGGGGGCGGGGGATGGTTAATATAGGCCCCTATTTTGGGCCCTTGTCCGATCTCGACTTGGGCCCTCTTTTTTTAAGGGGGGGGTGGTTCATCTAGGCCCCTTAGTCGAAGACCATTTGGGGGGGTCATGACCCCCGTGACCCTCCCCCCCCTGGAACTGCCACTGCGTGAAGGGCGAGCATTCTAATCACTAGACAGATTCGACTCGGGGTGAGAAGACTTAAGTTTGAAGTAATTGTTGCTTCAATTTCGGAATGAAAACACTTTTATGAATCTAAATAAATAAAATTAGAATTTGCCGTACACTTCTTGCCGTCATTTCTATCCGTTTTAAGCATTTGGGACCCTTACAACCGTTAAAAAAATCTGTCTGCACATCCCAAAAATTATCCATGTCGGAACAACATCGGGAATTAATCTCAGCAGGCAGAAAAAATTATCAATAGGTTCACTAATTTATAGCGCATGCACCCGTGGGCATATTGGCTTTCTGTCTTCGCCAAGCACGTGCTGGATGCATTGCGAAATATCGCAACACAGACAAAAACTATCGATGTCGGAACAACATCGGAAATTAATCTCTGAAGACAGAGAAAATTCTGAGTCGAGAAAATTATCAATAGGTTCACTAATTTATAACATATGCACCCGTGGGCATATTGATATTCCGTCGTCGCCAACAAGTGATAGTGATGGATGAATCGCCAAATATAAACGTGCTATTCAAACTCCATTTCTTGTCTCAAGAAAATGGCGAGGCGGAATTGTCCTGTAAGGGTCAGTTCATGACAAAATGGTGCGGCGGAATTGACCTACGGGTGGAATCACGGGAGGAAATTCTCGGCGGAATTGACCTGTTCCCTACATTCTTACAGAAGATTCTACTTGATTTTACGAAGTCTTTGAGTGGTCCCAAGAGAATCGCAAAAAAAACGAGCACCGACTGTATAATGTTCCTAAAAACTACTCAATATTTATTACAAACCATGCCAACATTTGTCTTAATCTGAAAAGGACCCACCATTTTATTAGAAAATCGTGTAAATTGGCACTTCGTTGAGAGAGTGGGAAGTTGGAGAAAGTGCGGGAGAGAGAAGGTGAAATAACAATCTTTTCGAAATAATTTAAATAAAAAAAATTAAAACGTTTACTTATGTAAACTAATAGTATATGTATTTTTAATGTTCACCTGAGTAAAAAATCCCTGATTTTTTTTTTCTTGGTGTGCTGATGAATTGTGTGAGTAGTGAGAGAGATCAGCATTTAAATTGAAAACACGTATATTTGAAAGTTTTTAAAAAAAAGTTTACAGTTTTCTCTAGGAGACTGATATTTTAATACATTGATTTTATTTACTCCGCAGCAAACACACACCTGCTGGCGGAGTACCTTGCCAGTGCCTTTCTGCCATCACGTACAGCGCCGGCCCGGCACTGCAAAAAGTAACCGAATCGTACCAAAAGTGGTCGCCCAAGAAGTACCTTGCCAGAAGCCCGGGAAGGCAGCGGCACTCTACTGGCGTACTGCATGGTCCGGCCGTTACTCACAATAAAGGCACTGGCCCATTAAGTTTATAATGCCCAAAATGAAACGGCCGGGTGCCGGCTAATATTAAAAATAAAGGCACTGGCCTGGTGCCTTAACAGTGACAACAATATAATGGCACGGTACCGGATTAGTGCCTATTTACAGTAACGCTGCCATAACTAAAATATGAGCCAGTGGCGGATCCGGGGTAGGGGGGCTTATTCATCAACCCATTCCAAAAAAAAAAAAAAGACATTGCTTAAGGGTAACATTTTAAGATAAAAAACTAGATACATGAAAAATTAAAAACAACAGCAAAATCCATTAGTACATCATTTGCAAATTCTGTTCGCCCAACATTAGTGAATTGTGTGCAGTTTTCACAAACTGCAATTTTCTTACAAATTTTCATTTTCAAAACATATTTTTTTTTTATGAGAGAGGATATAACACATGTCAAAACCTACATAAAATCATTTATAAACAGTTAAATTTCAATATCTCATAATTAAAGAGATTTTATAAATGAGTTTTAATATTTTACGGTTTATATATATATATATATATATATATATATATATATATATATATATATATATATAACTCGGCTGTTCGAGCCTCGTCAGGGGGAGACCCTTCATGAACCCCCCCCCCCCATATTTTTTAGTTTCATTATTGCCATATTAAAACGATATTAATTGACTATGTCACTTTATATCTCATCTTTCGTGTATTTCGCCTGGTAACCCAATGTTGAAATTTTTAGGATTGTAACCTATTTATAGAAAAATACATGTGATGCATATTCTACAGCTTACGAAATACTGTAGCAATAGATTAAAGCTGTTGTGAACTAATAGTATTTAAATATATGTAAAATTATGTCGCATTTTTGGGACAATTTTTAGTAACGGGGGTGAGAGATAAAATGACATACTCATTAATATATAAATCATAATCTTACTGGAAGTAATAATAAATAACGTTGCTATATGGTTGCACATAACATTAGGGTAACATTTTATTTAGATCAAAAGATTTTTTGTTACCTATTTTGAAAAGAAATTCCTTTATCTACCTGCTGTATACTACATGACTCAAATTTTAAGGAGGAAAATAGTTATAAACTAAAATATGCTGTGAGAGTATGTACTTTAAAAACAGTAAAACTTGAGATTTACCTGTTATTTTTAATCCATAGTTCTCCAAGGTATTATTATATCCAAGTATATTGTATCCAACTATTATTGTATCCAAGTTATCACGGTAAGGCCATCAAAGTTATGAGCTAACAAAGATTTCAGCATTGAAACAGCGTTGTTTTATATAAATAACTGTTCCAAATGTTGAAATTTTACTACCTTTGTGAAACTATTTAAAAATACCAATTTAACTTTTTCGAAAGCTATCTGCAAAATTTTGTATCCTAAAAAAGTACTTCATGCGTAATTCATCAAATAACAAATAAAATTTGGCCGTTGTTTAACGTAAGAGTATGGGAAGCGCGCTCAATTGAATGGGTTGCCAAAATTATAAACCCAAAAATCGCCATTTCCGTTTTAAACTCGCCAACTTTTCATAACATCTCACTGAAGCCGCCTATAACCCTTCTGTGGGCGCCGGCGTATCATAAACATTTCTTTAGTGTGCATAATATATATATATATATATTTTTCAACAATAATGTTCAAAATACTACTGCCTAGTGTTATAGTGTGACTGCTGCTGCTGTTTTTAATTTAATCAGTGTAAAAACAACATCTTTTTTCTGTATATTTGGATTACTTAATTAATTACAATTATCTAAATTTTGTATCAGTTAATTATCATTGTTTTGTTTCAGTAAAGCAGTTGCTAACTGCTTTACTTTGCTTGCGATGCTTTTATTATAATGTGCTGCCCTCTATTGGCAATCTTACGAGTTATTTCCACTATTGATTACCACACAGCGACGTTTTTAAATATAAAAATAATATAGTACTTAGACATTGATGTAATGTACAGCTAATAAGCCATCTTTATTAGAAGACCTTAATACTTATTAAGTTACTCATTTTATTCTAGTTTCCGCTAGTAATATTTTTGCTCTTATTTTACTCAAGTTACTCTTCTCTATTTTTTTATTTATTTATTTTTTAAATTCATATTTCTACTTTACTGTCATGTGTATGTAATTTTCTATTTTTCTTTTTGTAAATATATTATTCTACTCCAGACTTTCATACAATTTACTGTTATGTGTTTGTTTACATTTATAAGAAATTATTGCTAGCATTGTTTTGTCACTTAAAATTTAGTATGTACCCCCTCACTTTTTTATGAATGGTAGATTATAATAATTTAGCGCCTGGCAAACAAGGAAATAATACTTTTTCTTATGCTCGGTACAAGAAAATTAATGATGATAAGGATTATCCTGGATCGAAAGCCTGCGACTTATCATCACTTAATAATATACATCAATTGCCTACTCTTAAATTTATAAAATGCACATCTTCTCGCTGTAAAACTTGTCCTTTTGCTGATTCTGCAAATATTTGTAATAGTGGGTCTAATTTAAGCACGTTTTGCAAAGTATACAACTGTATCTATATGTTAACCTGTAATCAATGTAAAATAGCCTATATTGGCCAAACTAGTAATCCTTTACACCTTCGTATTAATCTACATCGAAATCATGTTAAGAACTATCCTAGTAATCTTTCTGGTAATAACTTTAAGTATGAATATTTTCATATGCATGGGTTCAATAATATTAATATCACTATTCTATCTATAAAGAAGAACCATAATGAACGTTTATTTTTAGAAAACTACTTCATCCAATTTCATAATACTAGTTATTCGTATGGTCTAAACCAATTAGTTCATAATAAACAATTAATATATTATACTAGCACTACTAACATAAATAAATATTCTCCAATCTATAATACTTTAAACTTGTCTATATATAATAAAACACTTAGAACTTCTAGGGGTAAACGTAAAAAGAGTAATAGTCCTAAGTATTCTAATAGTTATATAAAATCTGCTATTTTAAAATTATATAATTACTATACCAGTACTTATAATTAGATTAATATACGTACTTTCATTTACTCCATTAAAAAGAAACTTTTAGTTAAGTATTTTTCTATTTTTTCAAATCTTAACATTTCTGGACATTTTTCTCACCTATTCTTCGATCTCATTGTTGCACGAGACACTGGACTTACCGTAAACCTAACCAATAACAGTAATAATACACCTTCTAATTCTAACATATTAATTACTTTCACAAATCCTGCAATCAATAACTTAAACTTCAATACAATATTTTCTACTAATAACACTTACTTTCCCATCAAAAATGTCATTATTAAAAAGTCCTTTAAATATCCCCTACCCTTTGGTAGGAAACTATTAAACTATAACTCCTTTTCGAAAACATATAACCCTTCTGATACATCACCCTGTATATGCAATGACAATCACTATAGGAACTTCATTAATAGGGATTATGGACACATCATTACTGGGGATCTAGCTATCATAAAAGATATTAGGTTAAAAAAACTCATGCAGAAGGGCTCTGAACACCGTATTCCTTCAAAACACTCTCTTAGTGGCATTGTAACACAATTCACATATGATTTAGATTTTTACATATATAATACTGCCTTAAAAAACAGCACTCCTATTGAAGCCTTCACTACCTGGAAAGTAAAAGTACTTTCAATCTTTAAGCAAAATATTGCTAAATATGTAAAATATAGTTCTCCTGTCAACAGTCAATTTCATACTCAAATAGACTTTATAAAGCAGTATTTCATAATTACTTATGTAGATAAATCATCCAATAACTATGCTTTTATTTGTAAACAGTTATATCATAGCTTGTTAGCCTCTACAATTGTAAATAACAGTATCTATTCCTCTACTAATTTGTCTACTGTAGTTTGTAACAAAAAAATTCTGGCTTTCTATAAACTTCTCAACCTACAACATAATAATCTAAACTATCCTCATATTGTACTAATCCCTAAATTTCATAAATCGCCTTTAAAGTTTCGAACTGTTACAATAGGATGTAATACATATAGCAATGTAGCAAGTAAACTTCTATTAAAGATACTGTCTGTTATGCATGAGTATTATATAAAACGTAATGATTACTCTATCTCTATAGGAAATAGTTATGATCTACGCAATACAATATGTACTATTAGTAATATTACCTCTTTATATACCTATGATTTTAAAGATCTATTTAATAATATTTTTCTTGACGACCTTTACAATGTAATTAAAGAATTATTTGAAACTTGTGTTAACAATATTCAGCTCCCTTCCCATGTTGATGTAACTTATTTCAGTTGTCTATCTAAATTTATTATCTATAATAATTTTATTCTACATAACAATAAAATACATCTACAAAATCATGGTATACCACAAGGTGGTTCAGCATCTAGTTACCTTGCAGATCTTTACTTATATTACTATGAAAAAGAATATAATAATACACACATCATACTTAAACGATATATAGATGATATCTTACTTGTAAACACTACTACTAATAATAACATTATCTTCCCCATAAAATATCCATCTGCTCTGGAATTAATTTAAAATGATATGCTTAACAATTCTGTTAGTTTTCTTGATCTAAGTATCTCCATCACTCCTAGAAATAGCCTTAGTTTCAATATATATGATAAGCGTAAAGATTTTAGCTTTATAGGATAGCTTTACTCATTTTTCCTCCTGCTTACATAAATCTGTATTTCGCAATATCATCTATAATCACTGCTGTAGAATCAAGTTTCTATGTTCTGATGATTTTAAAGTCTCCAATTTTAAATCTCTATTTCTGTCAGCTAGACAATACAACTATCCCACTAAGTTCCTAAAATCTATTATATACAATTCTTGATAATGATGTGTCTAATGTGTTTGTTAATTTACTGGAGGTTGGGTGGGGTTTTGGTTTTAAAGTTGTAATTGGATGGTTGGGTCGGGCGGAGGAAGTTTTTCACATTAAAAAAAAAGTAATATGTTTAAAAACATTTTGGATGTATATATGCATGCATATACATATCTGGAGGGATTATTAAAAAAAAAAAAAAAAAAAAAAAAAAAAAAAAAAAAAAACCGGGGTTCCTATATTGTGATTATTCTGTCCTAAACATTATTTTTTATTTTTTTCTTACTTACTAGATTAATCTTCTGTCATACAATAACTTATTATACATACTTTGTCAATAATAATAATCATTATATTTTTTAAACAATATGTTATATTTAATTTTGCTATACTATTTATTTTATTCAATCATTTTAATTTATTATTATTCAATATATATTTATTATATTAATATACCTGGATATTCTTAAAATTTAATAATATTACCTTTTAGTATTTGGCAACTCCTATACTTTCTTCTTTCCACTTTTACACTTTTATTTAGTGGCAACACCATTTTTCACTTTTTACAATTCTTAGCATTGGCAACACATATCAATTGTTCAAATGAAATTTCCATGTGCTCAAGGTCTGGTATGTAAAATTATAATTCCTATTTCTAATTTTTGTTATCTTTTTGATTTCTTCTTTCTTTTATATAGTAGGGTAGGGCCCAGATGTGTGGAGTTAATATCTCTTCTGATATGCCACACAACCGAAACCCTACTATTTGGTTTGCTGTAAATTATAATCCACTGTTTGTGGTCCCTGACGATGGTGACAGTGGTTATAATTTCCGTTCCATTATATTATCACAATAATTCTTGCACTTTATTTGGCTTCAAAATCTGGTTTCTAATTCTTGCTAATAGCTGTTATATTTTTATGCGAGATATGTCTTATTTGTAGTATGTTTTGTGTTTTACTTGTTAGTTTATATATATATATATATATATATATATATATAATCTTGTAATTATTCAGCTTGTAATTACCAGTAATAACCATACACATATTTATATTAAAATTGTTTTGCTTTTGACGTGAAGTTGAGATCTTCGTTTTTCTCAAATGCTGTGGAAAGTGTAAAATGTTCCTTTTTTTATGTTTGTGAGGAATTTGAATTTAACTACATACTATCCATTTAGCACGAAAGTAGCTTATAAAACTTATCAAATATATTCAAACAAAAGAGTGAATATTCGAATAGTGAAAAGTTTTAAGGGGGTGGGGGCTAGAGGGGGCATATGCCCCCGTTCATAGCATATACAAGGGGCACAATATTTTCGAATTACCATTGTTTTCCATTGAGGAAAACAGAAGGGGTGCTGAAAACTCAATTTAGCATATGGTTTTGAATGCTTTGCTGAGGCCCAGCGACTCAGCTAGCGCAGTCGGAGGGGAAGGGACATTTAAAATCCCATACTGAGAAGCAACATGACAAAGAAGGATAGTATTCCCCGCTGCATCTTTTCAATAATGAGAGCGAACAGGTTAAACGCGGAAATAAATAGTTAAATGCTTAACGCAAATAATACATTATTATAAAGGCACTTTAATAAAATCGAATAAACAATATGTACGTTTCGGGTTGTACGAAAAGTCTACCCTCCTTCCAGAGCCGTGCTTAGGGGGTGGCAAACTTGGCCATCGCCCAGGGCCTCTAACTGTTGAATTCGTGGATATCAGGTGATCAAACTTTCATTAACGTTATTTTGTTGACGTAAACCCAAATTTTTGGTTTATGGGGCCGGGAGAGGAGGGATTGAAGCTTTTAAATTTCGATAAAATTAGTGCTTTTAAATGTGCAGAATATGTAATTTCCTATATAGCTTATCTTTTTTCAAATTTACAGCATGTTAAGTAGCTAGATGCAGCTTTTACATTATGGATACTTATTGTATTAAAATCTTAATTAGTTAATGTAATTTACTTAAGTACAGTAGCAGTAGCGATTTGTGCTGGTGGAGGGGGGGAGACATGACAAGATCCTCAATAATTTAGTAAGTAAAGAAAAGTGAAAGGCCCTTAATTGCTTTTTATCTCGGGCCGTTAAATATGTTTTGCCCAGGGCCCCCTAAAACCCTAAGCACGTCCCTGCCTCATTCACTACGCCCCTACGAAGAAGGGTGGAACCTTTGTACCCCTGAAATGTGCGTATTAGGGGGTGAACGCTAGACGAAAAATAGCCCTCTCGCAAAACAGCCAAAAAAATTTGTCTCGTCACGTAAAATCCCTATATCATAATGTTAAAAATGCTTTTCTCATCTAACAAGATCCCCGTATCGTAATGTTAAAAATGTTTGACTCATCTTGCAAAAAAGGTGTAAATCTCTGTCTCCTCTCGCATCCATCCCTATGCGTACTGCTCTAAATAAAACTTGAAAAATTCGAATTTATGGTCGATTCCTAGAATTTTTTTTAATGTATCAATTTTTTGTGGAAATATATATTTTTCGAAATTTTTAGATATTTCGAAATTTTTCATGTGTCCTTTTAACTTTGAATTACTCAAGATTGGCTGTATTTTTATTTGTTCTTTAAACTATATATAAGTATTAACTAGTAACTTATATAAGTAGTAACTTATATAAGTATTTAACTGTATTTTGAGTATAATGCTAGCATTTTTAGTTTTTCTAATAGGTTAAGCATGGGTTCAATCAAAGGCGGATCCAGGGGGAGGGCACAGGGGGCGCGCGCCCCCTCCGAGAAAAGTATATTTACACTAGATAAATGGGGCTTTCACCAATATTGAGTGTTCTTTACACTAGATAAAATGAGTATTTACAATTTGCGCCCCCTCCGGAAAAAGTTTCTGTGTCCGCCCTTGGGTTCAATAGTAGTTTAAACTCCCTTTGGTTTGGAGGTTCGAATACATTCGCTGAAAACGACTAACAAATAATCTCAATAAATATAGCCGGATCTGCGAAAATAATTCGAATATTGCAACCTAATATCGCCAAATCTGAGATTAGCAGTTTTAAGCTGTGAAAGACGTCTGATATATATGTATGTCTCTTTTTTTATTTATTTATTTTTTTTCTTTTGCACCTGCTAGAAGTTTCGTAAGAAAAGCAGTAAATGCGGGGAATAATTGAAGAACAATCTAAATAGCGTTTTTAAATAAATGAGTCTGAACAAAATATCTGCGTAGTTTCTAATTTTCACTATTACATGAAAATACTGTCCCATTATTTCTAAGAAAATAAGTGCAGGAGCCCTATAGCTTTCCTACGCTGGTGGCCAGAGACGTTCCCCCCCCCAAAAAAAAATCGGGGAATGTCCAAAAATTTTGAGAGTCCAAACGGTAAAAAAGGCAAAAATTTTCACACAAAGACTTCATTCTTCATCATTATTATTTTGCTAACAAAAAACGAAATTTCGGATGGGGGGGTTGGACTCCCTGGACCCCCCCCCCCTGTATACGTTCTTCGGTGTGGCAAACTGGGCAACCGCCCAGGGCAGCTACAAAAAACTGTTGAAACTGTCGATCGATATCAAGTAGCCAAATAAACTTCCTAGCCTAGAACTGAAAACTGCAATCAGTAAGCCGAGAAAAAACACAGATTTTGTAATTTAGTGTGTAGCTTTCTCTTTCAAATTTACAGCCTGGCTAGCTCGACTGCAGCTTTTACATTTGAGGGAAAGCAGTAGCGTAGCAAGAATTTTATTTCGGAGAGGGACTGGGTATCAAATTGTAAGCCAACGTCCAATTATAAGCTAAATATCAAATGCAAGCTAAGTAAAGTGTCCCATTTCGCGGGGAAGGAGGCTGCAGTCCCCTCAGCTCCCTAATAATAATATGAACGCCTATCAGAGTTTGATTATTTAAATGAAATAACGAAATTTTATGCTAACACTACGAAATATTTACTGGCCCATTACCTCTAAAAAGTGCTGGCCCAGTACATTTTAAACAGTACCACGCCGTTAACTATGCCATGCATGTTTTAGACACATGGGCGCGACAGGCATTTCACCATTACTGGCAATGTACTGGCGCATATGCATTTTTCAGGCATTGGTATTCCAGTGACTTTAAACTGACGGCAATGCACTGTGCTCCCGGCGTACGGCACTTTGCCAGCACGGCGGGTACCCTGCCATCAGTTTGCGGGCAGTAGTGTGTTTGCTGGGTCTTTCTTAAGACTAAGTAAACTCAGTACAATTTGAAATATTTATTAATTCAACGCACGAGAAAATTTTGGGTCTGAACTAGCACTTTTTGTGTTTTATGCCGTAATCTTTGGCATTATAATCAAAATGAAAAGTGAAACATTATTTTTTTCAAAAGTTTACATTTGATTGTAAATAACATGATGAGTATTCGGAAGGTAAGTTCCGTTTTGGAAAAAAATTAGTAATTTTTTTTTTCTAGCCAATTTTATTTTTTAATGAGCATGCCTTAAACTATTTTTCTATATAGTTGCCATCAATGTTCAAACACTTTTTGTAGCGGGCTACCAGCTTTTCTCTATACCTTCTTCACAGAAACGTCCCACCAATGACGATAACCACGACATGCATTTAACGATACGACATGCATTTAAAATAAACGTAGAGGAATGCTCAGTAAAGAAATTGTATTGCTCTATGACAATTCTCGGTCTTATACTGCTGGTGACACTCAAAAGATGATTCGACACTTTCGTTGGGAGCAGTTCGAACACCCGCCGTACAGCCCAGGCTTGGAGCTGTCCGACTACAACTAGCTCCTAAACATGAAGCGCGACCTAGGTGGCAAGCTCTTTGAATCCGACGATGAAATGAAAAATGCAGTGGAGTCGTGGCTATCGTCGTTGGCGGGAAGTTTCTATGAGGGTATAGAAGAGCTGGTAGCCCGCAATGACATGTGTTTGAACAATGGCGGAAACTATGTAGAAAAATAATTTAAGGTTCGATCTTCCATGTAAAAATAAAATTGGCTTGAAAAAAAAAAAATTTTACTAATTTGTTTTCAAAGTGGAACTTACTTTCCGAATGCGCCGCGTATTTTCTATGTTAATTAGCACACACCCTTCTTTGATGTAAGCATTTTGTCATATTGACATAAAATAATTCGTTACATTACATAAAACAATAGATATGCTGATGAGCAGGTTAAAAAATATAACATTCAAAACTATTAAAATGGTCTATTTTTCAAAATTGCTTTTCCTTTTTTTTTTTTTTTTCATTTTAAGTGGATATATATCGAATCGAAAAGTCAGATGATGTAAAACTGCTTAAGATAAAAAAGTAGTTTTTTTACCCCCCAAAATAGTCTACTTCATTTTTTTTCTGTTAACTACAACAACATATGCAACTCATTATATCCTTTACAAACGAAAATCCTTTTTGATCGTCTGATGACCGCCAGGTATCAGTTGTTTCACATCTCTAGTCCCGCTTAAATTCTTGATAAGTGACCTGATACATTTATAAAATTTAACCCCCCCCCCCTCGAGCTATAACCTGAATTCCAAATCGACAGCTGTTTCTAGCTCCGTGCAATTATTTAATGAGCATCTTTAAGCTTCACTTAACTGAAAACATGAAATTTTCAGATGACGGAACTTTATAGAAAATAAAAATTTAAGCTTATTTATGCTTATATATATATTTACAATCAATCTATAATTTAGAACTTGACCAACTGTGTCTTCAACATTTTGTTTTTAATAAAAATAGAAAAATGCTTTGAATTATCTCACATTCACTTTCAATAAAAGCTAGAAATTCTTCACTTTCCAACAATTTTGGAGCCTTTTCAACGAGAAATAAAATAGCTGTATTTTTCAGTTCATCGTCTGCATGCTGGTGTGCTAGCACAAGTATATCGAATACTGTATTCTGGTCCAATGAAGAAGCTAAAAATTTGGAACATCTTTCTTTCAAACTTAAAATGGCATATTTGTCTGCAGCTATGTAAAGTTCCATATTCATGAATGGTGAAAGTGCACTGGTGCATCCAGTGTAAATGAATTTCAACATTTCACCAATGACTTCTTTTTTAATATCATGCACCTGTACACAGTTTTGCTGATTTTCTAAAGTTTCGTTGCTAAACATTGCAGAAAAAACCGGAGATTGCGAACATAATATATTTTTATGAACAGGGAATATTTCATCACCTACAGATATAGTCACTTTATTCGATGCATCACCTTCCAGTAGAACCCCTATGTGTTCTTTTATTTCAGTTGATGAAATTACAGAGCAATGACTCCAGATTTTCTTTTGAATTCTTTCATATTTTTTTTGTGAATCATTAAGTTCTGTTTCTGTCACACTAATTGAACTGAGAATTGTTAAGTTTCCTCCGTTACAGAAATTCTGGATAGTGGTTTGGTCAAAGGATGATGATACAGAAAACAATTCAGGAGTCATGCTAAAATACTTTGCTAATTGCGACGTATTAAGTGCATCTTCAAATGAAATAGAAATATTTACACTAAAGTCAAACTGCTTTGTTAAAAAACTGTTATGTGCTTTTCGATTCACGTGAATGATAAGTAAATTCTCATTAGTTTTAAATGTTAACGATAAATAGAATAAGCAATTCGGCAATGTAGACACTCTAAAAATATCGCTTCTGATATTTTTTTGTTGTTCACAAATAAGAGAAAAGTTTGGTACGCACCATGAAATACTGCGATTTGTAAATCTGGTTTTTAAAGATCCGTGTCTGATAAACTTAGCAGCCTTGTCAGCCATTCGAATGGTTCCAAAATATATGGATATCTTACTTCAAAACAACTTCTGCTAAAGCATCATTTCACTCACTGAGTGTTTAAAATAGCATCTGGTCTCGGGAAAAACTTGAAGCTCGAATATCAGATTGTTTTAAAGCCTGTAATGCCATCTGTTAAGAAAGGAACAAACTACTATTTCTTCAAAGCGCTTAATAAAGCTCCATGAATACTTTGATTCTCATTTTTTTTTTTTTTTTTTAAGGTCCCGAGCTTTGCCACTCCTTCAACGTGAAAACTCCAACTCCAGAAGAAACTCGATTTTGCAGGATGAGATATTTTTACCTACCGTCTAATTTCTAAGTAATTGATACTGATTAATCGATTTAATTAATGGTACAGCTGCGGAAAAAAAAGGCCCACTTGTACATTTTTCGGCCGTCGTTCATCGCACAGCAAAGTTACAGATACCAATCGTTTACGATTGACGCACACTTTAATTTGCTATGCATAAAAATTGCATAAGGGGCCATCTACATATTAAAATTCGCACCAACTTTTTTTTTCTCAATAGCAACCCCTAGATTTCACTTCATATTTCAAAAATTTAGCTCATTTTAACCCCGGACACCAATTTTCAATAAATTTCGACAGAAAATGAGTGAGTTATGAGCACCCAAAATCCCCCTCCCCCTATGTTAAAATATTTTTTCATACTTCAATTCATATCTCATATAATATTGGTAGTAAGAAGCTGATTTTTATTCGTACTATTAGAACTAAACGACCCAAACATAATTTAATGTTATTATGATTTTTAATAAATCATTAATATGAATTATGAATTATTAAATTAATATTCAAAAAAATTATTAATAGCGACCTAGCCAAATTTCGATGGAAATAGATGCAGAAATTAATATTACATGGCTGTGCAAAATTTCAAATTTTTACGTTCAGTAGTTTAATTTATATTAAATAAAATGTGTTATTTTCATGCGTTAAGGGACCATATATAAATTTATTAAGTGAAATTTTTTTGAAAATTGCATAAAATAAATGTAAATTAGATTTATTTTGTGCAAAAACACCGTAAAAGGTACCAGTATTAAAAATATCAAATTTTGAAGCAAATAAATTAGACGTTTTTACAGTTTGTTGGGGATTCTATAAAGCGTGTATTGTTGCGTCCGCTACCATATTCCCCCAAATAAAATATATTCCAGCTATAGAATTAGATGCAGTAGATGTATGTCTTCTAATACAACGTCCTATTTCTGAAAAACTAACATCTTCAACTTTCCAGGCATGAATGTGACCTTTTTTAATATCGGAAACATTAGGTCTTTGGAATTCCCCATACTTTATCAAACATTCAAAATCACGTTTTTCTGTAAAAAAATTTTCATCTAACTATAAATTAAAATACCGCCAAAAGTCTAAAGAATATTGCCCATTGCAGGCGACAGTATTAAATGAAGAAAGTGAAATAACAAACACAGTGATAATATTGGGTCGGCAAAAAAGTAATTGCGTTTTTTACATGAAATTCAAACAAATAAATTTTCAATCATGAAACCATTCTTTAAGTTCGACCATAGCTGAGTCGAGCAACATTCATGCTTGTAGTCAGAAGAGCAGGGAGCAGCCTCTAACTCCTGCCAACATTTCAGCTGTCTAAGAGAAACATCAAGGGAAACACTGAATAACAATTTCAAAATTACAAAGATTTTCAAAATCCTTAGCCGTCATTTTGCATTTTTCCCTTAAATCATGTGTACGAACCAAGGAAGTTATGAACTCACGGGTCATTTGGACCACGGACTAAATATTCTATTCTACCCTTGATATTCTCAGTACAAAAACTTTAAGAGAGATGGGAACAATATTTTCCTTGAAAATAATATTAATTTCTTTTAATTCTCGCGAGCGAAATAAATGAAAGGCGAAAAGTTCGGAACCTACAAATAGTGTTTTTCAATTTGCAGAAAGTCCCTTAAAAACGCGCAAAAATGAATTCGCAATATCTCCGGAAATTATTGTAGAAAATTGGTGAAAATTTATATTTAGGGTAATTTGAAGGTTTTCTTTCGTTTAATAAAGTCAAAATATGGGGTGCCATTGAGAAAAACGAAGTTGATGCAGAATTAAATATGAAGACGGCCCCTTATGCAAATTAAATTAATAGTAAATTAAAGTACGCGTTATATGCAAACGAATGGTATATATAACTTTGCTATACGATGAACGATGGCGAAATAAAGAGCAAGTGGGCCTTTTTTTTCCGCAGTTGTACATAGCAATCATGTATTTAGAAAAGCACTTCAGAAGTAGTTCAGATTAATTTTACCTTAGCGTAAATACTGGTTAGGACCCCTTAGAAAGACCCCGACGGAGGACACCCTACCCCTCAGCCTAGATCCCACTAGTAGATAATTGGCCGTAATCCCCCAACAGACACACAAATTAGTTTTACATAAAAGATATGATTTAATCTCCTTATTACTCTAAATACAAATAATTTATAGATACATAATGATCTAAATTGTGGAGAAAATTTGGCAAAGGCTTGTACGCAGTTATCACTGGGCCATCATGGCCTCGAGTGACTACAGGGGATAGAGGGGCATTCTTTTCGCTAAATTTACGACTTTTTAATGATCAGTCGGGATTCACAGACAAAAGCTAATGTGGAAAAAGCACAAACCCCTCCCCCACACAATGGAGAGAGCAACGGAAGATTTCTTTCCGTATCAGTGTCCCGTCGACCATTAAAAACATATTAACCCCCCCCCCCAGTCCTGAATAAACCCGACGCTCAAATTCGTACAACTTTTTACCACTTACTAAAGGAAGATTACTAAATATTTTGAAGCATGGTAGAACATCTTTTTTTGGGATGTTTGGGTTTTCATAATGTTTTAGCTATCTTTACACTAATGAAAAGAGCTAGCCGCGGCGGACAGAGAAGTGAAAGAGGGAATTAAAATGATTTGAGAGCGAGGTAATAAAATGAATTGAGCGAGGCTGAAAATCGCTATACAAATTGTATGTTTCATAAAAATGAAAGTTATGACAGTCAGTCAGCTGAATGAGGGAGCAGGGCTGGTCAGTCAGCCCCATTGTATGTACAAAAATTAGATAGTGTACAACGAGGTTTTTTTTTTTTTCCAATGGCCGGCCGCCGCCTTGGAATGCTTTGGCCACAACGGGCCGGAATTGTTGGCCACTTTACAATGGGAGAACCTAGTAGTTGGAGCAACGTCGCCCCCTATGAAGGGACGGACAAATGATAACCACGCCCAGTCGGGCATCGAACCCCGACCGCCGGGAGTTGAACCCCCGTAATACGGTGCTTTAATCCCCTTACAATCTGGTCGGCGTGTGCAACGAATTGAGCAAAGTAAAAATTTTTTCAGGGTATCAATTGCTATATCAATCTTAAAAAATATGGTCAGTCAACGATTTTGCGGGACAACGCCCGTCAGTCAGCAAAAAAATAAATAAAAAGTTTGCGGGCGCTCTGCGTTTCAGGCGGCAGAAAGTAAAATTGATGCGAATAAGAGTAGGAAAGAGCCCAAGTATACTCGTAGGTAAGGGACCGAATTTATGAACATAATAGCTGACGGTCATTGTATCTATAGAGGAGATATACTCTTTAAATACTCTTATGAGTGAAATAATGAGTAAATTGTTGTAGTATTATTTGCATTGTATATCCTGTATATATAAAATAAAGGTTCAATATTATCAAATTATAATGAATAAGCCAATTCAGTCAATTTCGTTCAGTGGTTGAGGCGATGGATTCGTAACCGGAAGGTTGTGGATACGATTGCGAAGTACCACTGAAGACCACCATGTACGTGAGGGGTTCGTGCATGTTAAATCCTTGCGAAAGTCCTCTCGGCGGTCCCTAGCGATTTCCAAGGTATGGCGATATTCAGAAGTCTTCCACCTTCTGATGTGGTTCCAAATTGTGGCTTGAAACTCCGGGAAGGACGTATGTAGTTCTAAGCGACACAACATTCAGTAAAGCGAGCTGTCTTCTCCTGACTAACAGACAGTTGCCCGCAAGTCAATGTAACTTGCGGACTATTGCAAAGCAGCCTGTAGAGGAAGTTGCGGTACACAACCTACAATGAAAAATGCTATCTAAAATCAATAGGATTTGTCACAAAGTTAAAACTCGCACACCCATTTATTATTCAGTGTATGTTCCAGTTATTGATGTGCTTTGGAGACAATCGCATTTTTACAAGACATACAGAAAATTATTGGATTTTCATCACCGAAAGTAAATTTCGTTACTAAAAGTAATTTTGTTTTACCTCCATATTTTCATATGTATAATTACTTATTTTTCAAATATTGTGATCACTATCGTGTGGTCTTCGTACTTTCACAGGCAGAATTAAAAAAAAAAATAAATAATAGGAATCAGTAAAAACATATTTTGTTTCTATCCTCAATTTGGGGTACAATGAAACATGTTTCATTATACTCTGGGTCAGGGGCGTAGCCAAGGGGGGGGTAGGGGGGTCATAACCCCCTCATGAAGAATTTTTTGCCATATAAATGTATATTATTCACTCCCTTATCACACACATGTATGCATGTATGTGAGTTGAACTAGTCGTAACCCCCCCCCAAGAAAAATTTCTGGCTACGCCCCTGCCCTGGGTGAATGCATTCTTATATAATAACGATATGACTATTAAATATTTAGATTGAGATCTCCATAGAACGCATAAAGTTAAAAAGGAATTGTTTTTAAATCGTACCCTATCTTCTTCAGACTCTGAGGATGGTGACAATCCAGATTGCCTTTCAGATAACAATCCAAACAGTACAGATTATCAGCTATTCTCACATAACATGTATGATACAAGCAGTATCGCTCTAAATGATTATGTTTTAATCAAGGAAGGTGAACTTAAATGTAAACAAATGTACTCTTGGGGATATAATAAACCTCGAACAAAATGCGAAGTTCTGTACGTCAAACGACTGAGTCCAAGCTTCAAGTTTGTGCGTTCTTCGGAAACATACATTTTTTTTAAAACTCAAATTTTACCAGAACTCCCACCTCCTGTTCCTTCAGGTGGTACAAAAAGGAAAACAGAAATGCTAATTTTTGAATTCGATTTAAGTAAATCTATATAAATAAAATTAGACTTTTGTCTATACATTTCTTGGAATTCAAAAATTTTGCGATTTCTATCCGTTTCAAGCACCCGGGATTCCGATGCGACCCTCAAAAAAAAGTTTGTCTGTCTGTCATTCTGTCATTCTGTCATTCTGTCCGTGACGCTTTTTTTTGTTTAAGCATCACGTAAAAACGACTGAAGCGAATGATATGAAATTGGGTGTCATGATAGGTGGTCACTCAACTTAAAACATAGGCGTCGAATTTTTAAAAAATCTTGATTAGATTTTCCGATTTTGCGAAAAACGTTTCAAACTGCGTAAATTTGTGTTCAAGCATCACGCAAAAACAACTGAAGCGACTGATATGAAATTGGGTGTCATGATAGGTGGTCACTCAACTTAAAACATAGGCGTCCAATTTAAAAAAAATCTTGATTGGATTTTGAGATTTTGCGAAAATCCTTTCAAACTGCATAAATTTGTGTTCAAGCATCACGCAAAAACGACTGAAGCGAATGATATGAAATTGGGTGTCATGATAGGGGGTTACTCAACTTAAACCATAAGCATCTAATTAAAAAAAAAATCGATCAGATTTCGAGATTTTGTGAAAATCGTTTAAAACTGAGTGAATCTTTGTTCCCGCATTACGTAATAACGACTAAAGCGAATGATATGAAATTGGGTGTCATGATAGGTGGTCACTCAACTTAAAACATAGGCGTCCAATTTTTAAAAAATCCTCATTGGATTTTGAGATTTTGCGAAAATCGTTTCAAACTGCGTAAATTTGTGTTCAAGCATCACGTAAAAACGACTGAAGCGAATGATATGAAATTGGGTGTTATGATAGATGGTCACTCAACTTAAAATATAGGCGTCGAATTTAAAAAAAATCTTGATTGGATTTTCCAATTTCGCGAAAATCGTTTCAAACTGCGTAAATTTGTGTTAAGCATCACGCAAAAACGACTGAAGCGAATGATATGAAATTGGGTGTCATGATAGGGGGTTACTCAACTTAAACTATAAGCATCTAATTAAAAAAAATCGATCAGATTTCGAGATTTTGTGAAAATCGTTTAAAACTGAGTGAATCTTTGTTCCCGCATTACGTAATAACGACTAAAGCGAATGATATGAAATTTGGTCACACAATAGATGGTTGCTCAACATAAACTATAGGAGTCCAATTTTTTAAACATTTTTATTAGATTTTGAGATTTTGTGAAAATTCTCTGAAAATGCGTTTATATTTCTTGAAACATCACTTATAACGATATAACGACTAATAGGAATGATACGAAATTTAGTGATATGATAGGTAGTTGCTAATCTTAATTTATAGGCGTTGAATTTTTAAAATATTTTGATTACATTTTGAGATTTTGCGAAAATTGTTTTAAAATGCTGAAAATTTGTTCCAGCATCACGAAATAAAGACTGCAGGGAATGAAACGAATTTGGGTGACAGGATAGGTTGTCACTCAACTTAAATTCTGGGCTTCCATTTTTTCAAAAATGTTGATTAAATTTTTAGATTTTGCGAAAATTATTTCAATATGCGTAAATATTCGTTCGCGCATCACATAATTACGACTAATGCGAATGAAATGATATTACTTAGTTACTCTCTAACCTCTAATATTTTAACAATACATAAAAATTTTAACTTCGCTTTCTTTACTTTGGCAACATACTACATCCATTCTGTGTACTTTTACAATGCTGACGAAAGATCTTGCTTTTTTGGAAATTTGCATTCACTAACCCGTCGAGGACGGGTACTTCAGCTAATATAAAATGTAGAACAATAGGCTAATCTCTAATAAAAATATTATGCTTTCATCTTACGCTATAGCAGGTTAATTAAATTTCTTTTTTTCCATTTAAGTTTCATATTTATGTCTCAATAATGTTTATTATAAATGTACACAAAACATTTGTGATGAAATTTGAATTTTGACTCATATTATTTGAGTGATTGTGAACTGAGTTTAAGAGTCTCATTGTTACTCCGGTGTATGGGGTAAAATTAAACACTGGCAGACATTTACTTTTGGTAATTTTTTAAATATGAAAAAGCTGTTTACAAACTCATAAAAATTCATTTAGATGGGGGAAAGAATAGGTTAAAGGTGAAAACTAATTTTATTTTTTACATGCAAATTTGTGAACAGGAAAAAAAAAAATAGTAAATTTTGTTTCATTGTACCCCAACTTCCCCTACATGGAAATTTCAGTTTTTCTGAACTTCCACCACTTCAACAGCAGCACAACAACTCTCTTAATGCAATTTACCTTCAAGTTAAGCAATGAATGACTGACTGGGGGTAGTCAATGGAGCACCTGCACCGAAGTGCTTACCTCCAGCGTGTATGTGATCCTTGAATTCTAAAATCTTGTGTTGAAAAAGCCCAAAAACATGACCGGGCGTTAGTTCAGATCAGACAGGTAAACGAGAATACGCAGTCCAGAAGTGTATGTCGAGACAGGGCGCCGAGAAAGCGCGGTAGACATAGGGCCAAACACGAGCGTTGAAGAACGACAGTCCAAAAACTTGACACGGTACTATGCAGGTTCAACCACGAGTCGAGAAAGGCAGTATGACTTGCGAAAAAGGCACATGATGACAAATTATGGCTGGCAGGGATGCACAAGAAGACTCAACATGACGAGGAGAAAAATAGAAAAAAAAAAACAGGTCTCATTCAATAACAGGAGTGACTGGGGCGAAGCGAAAAATTCTTCCAGACGATGTCACGCCAAACAATTGAGGCATGTGCCTTACTTAGCCCAAGAAGGGAGCCACGTCCGCAAAGCAGCGCTCGATCGTCGACAGCAGAAGTCCACAGCTACGGCCAAGTGCCCTCAGTCTGTAGCTCTTGTTTAACGTAGAGCCCTAGTAGCACAACTAGTTCAAAAAACGTTGAAATTACGTTGGAAACACGTTTTTTGACGCTAAAAACGTGTTTTTAACGTCTTTTGGACTAATTGTGCTACTAGGGAAGTCCACAGCTTCAGAAGGAACGCCACACCGTAGCCCAGACAGCATAGCAAATTTGCATCAAACTTGCCGTAAACTTGATTTATCAAGTCAATAAACTTGAATTAAGCTTGAAAATTTCAAGCATGTAAGCTTAATGCAAGCTTGAATCAAGTGTTCACGTTTACACTTGCCCAACTTGCATTAAGGTTGACATAGCAAGCTTAATTCAAACTTACTACACTCTAAAAAATTTTCTTAAATACATGGGGCGTCGGTCGCGAACTCGCCCTATATATTTTATATCTCCACGCATTTTCCCCTCTATGCTGAAACCTCAAGGTATTTTAATGTTTCCGTCTACCGTCCGCAATCGATCACGGGACCTAAGGTGTGGGAAGCCAGCGTCCTAACCACCATGCCAATCTGACTCGAGGTGGCATGACTAAAGTTTGAAGTGACTGTTATGGTTGTCAAGCCGTTTTTTGGCCAGATTGATCAGTATTGGCCGATGCCGATCTGCTTCTTTTATTTTCCAATGGGATGAATCAAAATTAAAATAATGTTATGTGTGATTTATAGACTACTAATAGGGAAATAAGCGTAATATAAAATTAAAAGCAGCACACGTTTTAAAACTTTCAATATAGCAACACTCATGTTGGGCAATATTGGCCAAAATCGAGACAAACGACTGATTTTGAAATCAATTTTGTAGTATATTTGTATTTTATTTTGAAGAATTTCAATTTTTGGAAATATAGAATCTTTTTTTTTTTTTTTTTTAATTCTATGGTCAAGTACATTTATGACTGATGATAAATTATTTGTTATGTGGATGTGGCTTTCCAAATCAAGTTGTATTCAAGCTTGACAGTTCAAATGACTTAAATTCGGCGGAAAAATATTTGCTTACACATTTTTTTGTAATCTCCAAGCTTGCTGCAAGCTTAAAAGGAATTGAACTGTCAAGCTTGTATTAATACGTTAAATTCAAAGAAATGTCAAGCTTGAATTAATCTTATGTGCTGTCTGGGAGGTCGGCTGCCACCCGCAAACCGACCAGCAATCGATGTGATGACATGTTAAGAAAAAGAAATGGCTTCACTCCATGCAGTCCTAGGCCTTGTTTTTCGAGGTTGCCGGGAAAGTATGATGGTAACACAGCATGATGATCAGATAAGTCAGACGGGGCCAGGTAGTTCAGATTGTTGATGCAAACAGTATGACTGAGCACGCAACCTAGTCCCGGATCAGAGAGCAGATTATGGAACTCTGCCGGCCACGGCCGGCTCCGGCCCAACCGCAAAGCCCCGCCAGCCTTCCGTGTCCGTTCCTGTCAACCAGTTTCGTCCGCGAAAGCTCCTGGCATCAGTGTGGCTCCGGCTAACACTCCAGCGGTTCAAGTTCAGCAATGGTTCAATGTCAATAAAGATCCACTAAAATTGAGTTGACGAAATACTGGTGGTTTTCTGCGCCCACTGTTACAACTACAAAGACCGCTGCTCCCGAGAAATCACGCTGCCTCATTGTTTTCCCTAGTAATGAGGAGAGTGTAAAAAAACTGTGAGCGTCAAAAGAGTGGCTTGTAATGCTCATACATGATGAATTGCTCAATGCATGAATTCCTCTGACATGGATGCGTACAGAGATGCATTGATTAATGACAACAACATTGTTGAAGATAATCTTCAACAGATTATTAACTTCAACATGCATATTTTTCGGTAACTATTGTTTCTTACTATACATGATATACTAAATAGCACTTCTCACTGGAGCGAATGTGATTTATTGAAAAGCATGTATTGTGAAGGAAAGCAATTTCCATTAATTATTGTATTAAATCACATTCTGTAGTTCTGTAATTCTGTAGTAAGTTTGCAGCTAACCTTCTTTTTGTCTTATCCACATAATTTTATTCTATAATGAAAACCTATCATTTGACCAGTTTTCCATGCACACACACACCGCATGCTCGCCTACCTAAACCCGTTTTAACGTGCACGTACACGGTGGTTTTCAGTGATACGTCAGAATCGAACCCACAACTTTCCGGTTACGAGTCCAATGCCTTAACATCTGGGTCACCGTGACCTCGGGCGAAATTTACGACTTTTTAGTGAACAGTCGAGAACCACTGATAAAAGCTAATGTGAGAGAAACACAAACATTTCCCCGCACACAATGCAGAGATCAATGGAATATTTCTTTCTGTATCAGTGTCCTGTCGGCCACTAAAATACATATAAAACGGGAGAAGTCAGCATCGGCCTTAACACCCCCTCTTCTTTAGCCGGAACCCGGCGCTCAAAGTAATGCAACTTTTTACCACTTACTAGGAGGAGTGTACTCAACAGTTTGTCACTGGTTAGAACTTTTTTTTATGTTTGGTTTAAACCCTATTTTTACTGTACTATTATTGTTATTTAACGAACTATATTGAATTGGCCAAGCGCTAATTATAATTTAATAGTATTGAACCTTTATATGTACAGAATTTGCATTATAAATAATATTACAACAATTTACTCATCATTAAAGAGTATTTAAAGAATATTTCTCGCTATAGATACAATGGCCCAAAGCTATTGTGTTCATAAATTCGGTCCCTTACCTACGAGTATACCTGGCTCTTTCCTACTCTTATTCACATCAATTTTACTTTCCGCCACCTGAAACGCCGAGCGCGCGGGCGAACTTTTTATTTCTTTATTTGCTGACTGGCGGCTGTTGTCCAGCAGAATCATTAACAGACCATTTTTTTTAATGATTGATATAACACAAGTAAAACTTTTTTTTTGTCCCAGTTTGCTTTACAAATAAACTCCACAGCTGCCGTGAGAGGCTTGAAGATTGGCTCTGCCGACCAAGTTGGCAGCTGCGGCTTCAAAATCAAAATTAATACCGTCAAAATAAATTTGAACTTAGCTCAACAACAACTGACAGACCTGTCCCCTCGTTCAGCTGATAACTTTCTGTGATAACTTTCATTTATGGGTCATTTTCAAAATTTGGTGCCATTTGCTGTCCGCGTGTAAAATATTTTTTTACAAGGTATAGGAAAATTTAAATGATTTTTCCTTTTATCGTGGATTTATCACAGACAGTTTCCAGTACTGAAGGAATAGATTAAAAATTATGCTATTTAATAATTAAAAAAAATAAGTAGTGAAAATACTGAAATATAGCAGTCCGAATTAGAGACCTGCACGGGCCGGGTACGGGAATAATAAATCTGTTGTCAACGGGCCGGGTCGGGCCGGGCCAGGGGCTCTACTACCATGGTGTCGTAGTCGTAGTCGGTTTCGGTGTCGTAGAATATCCGTGACGGATATTTCTCGCTCACGGATAGTCAGATACTTCGAATAAATAGCCGCGACTCTCCTTTTGGCGCTACCACGATGAGTGTCGAATAAAACAAGCGAGTATTTTTGTGCTTGCTAGAGGTCTATCCGACACTCAGAGCGATCAACCAATCAGAATTTCCGAAGACTCCGGAGACATCCATCACGAGTGGAAGCCCGTTTTTGACAGACCCAACATGCTAGGGAGAGGGGTCCTTTTGTGGAAGTACTTGACACTCCGCGATCCACACAATAAAAACCCATCCATCTCGTACTCCCCGATACTGTAATGCGAGTTTTCGCCTTCATCCAACGTGTCGGGAAAAAACAGCAATATTTCCGATAGTCAATACGACAGTGAAACCATCACGATACGATCGTTGTAGGGCATATCGGATATTTCTCGGATTGTGACGTCATGAGAAGAGAAGGCTCGATATATTCGCTAGCGAAAGCTTTCCGATACTATGGTGGTGGAGTCCCAGACTCGTGTCTAGTTTTTTCCCCTACCCTTCCTGCAACCAGCAAAAAAAAAAAAAAAAGTATTTTTAGAAATTGGCTTCTGTAGGTAATAAATTATGGAATCGTGGGGCTATTGCTCTGTTTACTTTAAAAGACTGATGTGGGAAAGTATTCAAATATTGTTGCACTTAGAAAAAGATGTCATAACTACGCTTACCAGACGTCCCGGTTTGCAGACAAAATCCCGGTGTCCCGGCCGGTTTACTTCACGTCCCGGTAAAAATTAAATTTGATTATAGATGACCAAAAAAGTCTAAAAATAATTAACTGTGAAGGATTTTTAAGGATAATTACTTTGTCTTTTGTTTCACTGTACTGTATAAAAAGTGAGAACTATCGAAGAGTGGTGGTGTGCTAATAAGCAGGGGAGTAGCCAGGGGGGGGGGATATCGGGATATATATCCCCCCCCGAAATTTTTGAATTAGTGATGAAATTCCGTCAATTTATACGCATATACGTTCATATCCCCCCCCCTCGAAAAATTTTCCTGGCTACGCGCCTGCTAATAAGTATTGATCAAATTGTTATTCCTCATTCGAAGTGTTTCTTTTTACTTAAGCAACTTATAAATATTAACATGTAAGAAATAAAATGTTTAAATTTATATGCTTGTGTCATTTATTAATACTCCTGGTTCAGGTTCTTAATCAGTAACCATTTATTCATAGCATTGAGAATAAATTATCCTCTAAAACACTCCAAAAACCCGCAAAAAGTGTGTACCCTTGAGGGGAAAATGTAAATGTAGTGTTACGGCCAGGAGTCTGGACCGAGGGGAGGTGATTTCCCTCCATGGTGGACTTTCTAAGGAATCCTAACCCGTATTTACGCGAAGTTTCGTAGAAAACCACGGGAAACTCTGAACGGTTAGGTCGGCGGACTCGATCTGGTTTTGAACCAGGCATCTTCCGTCTCCCAGTTGAGAGCGCAAACGCGTTCAGCCACAGGTCGGGAAAATGTACCCTTGAATACCCGTGACACTGGGGCATTCCGGTGTCCCGGCTGAATATTTCAGAAATCTGGCAAGCCTAGTCATAACCGTCTGTTATCCTTTTGTATACCATTAGTGGCGCCTATGATGCGCCAGACCGAGCTGATACAGATGTGTTCAGATTCCAGGTCGACCGTAGATTTCTACATTATTCTACTTTATGAATTAACATCTAATTAAAAATATTCCACTTTTCAGAATATATATGCATATAAATGGTGGTTATTTTAATATTAGTATTAATTTAATGTAGTAGTTAACATTAATAAATTTACTTAATATAAAATGCCTGAAAAATATTTATTTATCGATCTATTTGCTCGTCTATATATTTTTTAAAATTTCTAGAATTTTCGAATTTTTGTTCCTTAATTATGGGCCCGTAAGGGCCGGGCCGTGATGTTTGTTTTAAATATGTTACGGGCCCGGGCCGGGCCTACAAATTCAAGAATCTTCGGGCTCGGGCCAGGCCGGGACTCAATTTTCAGGCCCGTACAGGTCTCTAGTCGGAATCATAGAACATAAAACGCGTTATGCAGAATTACTGCCCCATAACTAAATTTTTGCCCTGACATGCTTTAACAATATGAAATAGAGTTTAAATTACATTATAAAAGCGTTTTTTTAAGGTTTTAAGAAAAATACAAGACTTTTGATGATAAAATATAGCTATTCGGACATTGATGTCATGTCTGTCACCATACATTACGTATTTTCAATTTTTGAAATAACGGAATCGAAATTTGAGAATAGAAACTCTTGTTTACCATTATAGGGCATGGGCGAAAAAGCAATATAAACAGACTTCTTGAGTTTTTGACATTTGATTGAAAAAGCAAATGCCTATTTGTGATTAGTATTTTTATTGCCTGTCATGTCTTTTACCTTAATTAGTTGTATAAAATATATTTATTTATTTGTTAATTCAATTGATTAACTTAGATCACCAGTTTTTTAGTCTAAATTAGTGTCTCTTTTTGTGTTCTTGTGGAATTATTTAGACTAATGAATTTTTGTTGTTTGAAATGTCACGCCTGTTACTGGTCATGTCTATTTACAATAATAAGCAACAGACATGGCAAACTTGATAACAGATATGGCTAACAAAAACTTACCAAAAAAAAATGTAATTTTTAAAAAATGGAATAGACTGTATTATAAGGACAAAAGGACTGTATACTTATGTAATGTATCACTTTACATTATTTTGTTTTAAACATAAGTGTACAAATTTCAAAGAAAATGTTCGATAACAGACATGACAAATTTTATCAAGTCTGATAATGGAAAAATCTAAAAAAAATTAAACAAAAGAAAAAATGCATGAAGAATACTCAAATAATGTTCAGAAACATGGTATGTTTTATATTATGGAAAAAGAAACTATTTATTTTTTTTAATTATATTTTTGCTTCTTAAATTTCCAAATGGCACCCAATTTTGAAAATGACCCTTATATGCAATATACAATTTGTATAACAATTCACTTTATTACCCCGCAAAACGGCAGCTTTGGCAGTGCACCAGAGCCACCTGTTCTCAATTTCTCTTGACTGACCGCCGTATATTTGTGTCATAAATTAGGAATAACTAGATTGAGCATAACGGGGGAAAACTTAATGCCTCGAAACGGTAGCCATTGTAGTGGCATATGCATGAGTAGAATTGGTACTTGCTTAAATGTTAATGATTATTTCAATTATTTTAGGATCATCTTCAAGTAAAAAAGTACCCCAATCTAACTATTTTCCCTTGAATTTATTTAATTTCCTAAAATAATGCTATTAATGTTATATTTTACATTGACGATAGCCACGATAGTGGCAGAAATGGGGTACGTTTTTGGCATCAGAAAGTACACGATTAGGAATATCGGATGCGGGATCTAGCTATTCCCATATCTATGGTTTTGTGTACACAAGAAATGTAATAAGCTATAAAAAAAAAAACCTAGGCTTGCTCAATTCATTGCCTTTTTGACGCTGACTCTTGGACTATTGTGTAAATTTCTATATTGCATTCAAAAAATAACTATTTAGGGGAACAGATCAATTCCGCCGAGAATTTCCCCCCGTGATTCCACCCGTAGGACAATTCCGCCGCGCCATTTTGTCATGAACCACAATACCAGAAAACACGACAGAATCAGAAAACAGAAACTGAAAATTGACGAACTTCCGGTTTTTCAGTTTCTGTCAAGCAGAATAAAGGGCGGAAAACGGAGTTGAAAATGTTGAACTTTTCTGTTTCTGCCCGCGTTTTCTGGCGTGTGCCAGCCAATAAGAATTCGCCTAGATCCAGAGCTGTCATCCAAAAACAAGATGGCGTCACATTTCGATGCTGAAGTACTTGTATCTCAGAGATAATTCTTATTATCTTATTGTGTTATAAATCTGTATTCAATGAAAAATATAAATGAGAAAAAAGGATATTTTGTTAAAACCAACGTTTTCGTATTTAAAATAGTACTTACTCTTCATCTACAGTTCGGGGATCTTCATTCAATTTTATTGCTGTGAAAATTCCATATTTTTCTCTTACTAGGAAATGTTTTAAACTCATAAAGTATGTTTACGTTTTTTAATTTCATGTGTTCTAATCAAAGTCGTCCTATTCATTAAGTGAATGCTTATTTTAGCGAGAAATTATTCGGTATTCACGTATTTTTTCGCGCTATTTCAAGCATCAAACGTACCTAGCAATAAACGATTTAAAATATAAACGATAGATGGCGCCTGCATCGTAGTATATGCTAGAGTGGAGTCAAGTGCCGACAGAAAATTATTCCGACAGAAATTCTTTTCTGCAAGAAAATTCCGCTTTCCGGTAATGTGGAGTCTAGACCTTACAGGACAATTCCGCCTCGCCATTTTCTTGAGACAAGAAATGGAGTTTGAATAACACGTTTATATTTGGCGATTCATCCATCACTTGTTGGCGACGACGGAATATCAATATGCCCACGGGTGCATATGTTATAAATTAGTGAACCTATTGATAATTTTCTCGACTCAGAATTTTCTCTGTCTTCAGAGATTAATTTCCGATGTTGTTCCGTCATCGATAGTTTTTGTCTGTGTTGCGATACTTCGCAATGCATCCAGCACGTGCTTGGCGAAGACAGAAAGCCAATATGCCCACGGGTGCATGCGCTATAAATTAGTGAACCTATTGATAATTTTTTCTGCCTGCTGAGATTAGTTCCCGATGTTGTTCCGACATCGATAATTTTTGTGATGTGCCGACAGATTTTTTTAACGGTTGTAAGGGTCCCAAATGCTCAAAACGGATAGAAATCGCAAAATTTTTTGATACCAAGAAGTGTACGGCAAATTCTAATTTTATTTATTTAGATTCATAAAAGTGTTTTCATTCCGAAATTGAAGCAACAATTACTTCAAACTTAAGTCTTCTCACCCCGAGTCGAATCTGTCTAGTGATTAGAATGCTCGCCTTTCACGCAGTGGCGGTTCCAGGGGGAGGGGGGGTCACGGGGGTCATGACCCCCCCAAATGGTCTTTGACTAAGGGGCCTAGATTAACCATCCCCCCCTTAAAAAAAGAGGGCCCAAGTCGAGCTCGAACAAGGGCCCAAAATAGGGGCCTAGATTAACTATCTCCCACCCCGCAGACATAAACTATTGTTCCATTTTAAACCCAGACAAAGTAAAAGTTTTAGTGTCGCCAATTTCGGTATTTCGGATACAAGGAACTAAACTTGAAACATATGCGAAGATTGATTGGAAATATGAGTAGTCGCCGGAATTTTCTTATGTGTCGGAGGCAAAGCACAAACGGGACAAACAAGTCTGCATCTGCAAGACTCGAAAGTTGTAAGAAAACGCCAATCCGATGATTTAAAGCGAGCAGCTCCACCCGCAGTGGACAAGGAGAAAAGCGAAAAGGGGAAAAAACAATATAGCCCCCCCCCCTGCACTGAAGATCCGAAGAACTCCACACAGGTCTGTGGAGTGGAATATCCGGATGAGCAAATATTTAAAAAAAACAGAAACATAGTGGACTATACTATAGAAGTGAAATAACTGATCGCTTACCTAACGAGATTACACAGGAAAGACTAAATGGAGAAAGATACGGTAAATACATAATTATATATATTATATTTTTATTTATTAAACAGATAAAAATTCCTGCTTTGATTAATTATTTTAAATAAAAAATGCATATTTTATATTATAGTAATTTTTCAATGGCACAGAAAAACAAATGTTTTTAAAGTATTAATACGAGTCTGCTCCATATGCAAGACAATAGTTTATTATTAACTTAATTAAAAATTATTTTAATTACATGAAGATAAATTATATTATGTGTAACTTACAGTTTTAATTTTTTGAATAACTTTAAGATTTTTGAAAAGTAATTTTAAAGTAGGAGTTTCTAATTTTAAATTAAGAATTTTAAAATGACTGTAAAATAACGTTAATTGTCACTATCATTTGTGAGCTTGGATATGAAATAACGCTTAAAAGTCTAACATGTAAATCAATTAAATTAAATGGATTTCATCTGATAGTACTTGATCAACAAATATCATTTGATCTAAATGTATTCCAAAACATTCTCAATGGAATTAAAATGTTAACGCGTACTTGGAGCTTAATTACTTATTTTTCAATATTTATCTTTCTTCTGAAACGATTTTTTTTTCTATGTGATGCGTGTTTATAAAAAAAAAAATAATAATAATTCCCCACAAAGATTCTTAAAGAAATATTCATGTTAAATATTTCTACATAGTTTAACGTTTGATATATCTTTGATACCAGTAATCAATTTTATTTATTTGTGGCTTTGTGCGTGTTGGCGTGGAAGGATGGGGGATTAATATGCTTCATGATTTGGAATAATGACAATTACTGTTATAAATTTTATGAGAAATTTTTCCTCTGGAAAAATATTTTCAAAAGTTTCGTGCAGGATTAAAAGTACTGCCGACAATTTGAAAAAAAGTAATATAAAAAAATACTGGATAAAATTAATAAAAATTAGGTTGTTTTGAGTGGTTACGGAAAAATCTATTTTCAGAAAAATTCATTTAGTAACATGGTTGTCTAGTTGAAACAGGTGTCATTGTCTTCTTTTTAAAATGCTTATTTAAAAAATTATCTAACTTTCAGATTTATGCTTATTCCCCTTGGGTGATTTAATTAACCCATTTATGCCTAGCGTCCCTTTTTTGGGACGGCATTTTCGCTATTAGTCGAAAACGTTATTTATTTTTCCTACCCTTTATTCATGAGTATTGAGCCTCAACTCTACAAAATATTTTAACATGACCAAGTAGGAAGTTGATATTTCGATTTTTGTGCATAATGATTTAAAAAGAAATCATCCCTTGTTCAAGAAGTTGACATCAGAAATTTATCTATTATTTCTGTTATCAGTAAAAATCGAAGAAAGTCGCAAAAATATCCAGGCACAAATGGGTTAACTTTTTATAATATTACTTTTTTTTATTATGGGGTGTCCAACTTGTGATTTTCCACAGTCATGGTAATTTATCACTGTTCAATTTTTAATCTTTTACCTTTATTTATTTTTATGTGTACAACATTTTTACTCTTTCCTATTTCAATTTTTTTTTTATGTATATTCTCAATTGATTTGAAACAATGACAGTGGCCGAGTGCTTAAGACCACTGAAAGTAGTAGATGGCTAAAGTGTAGAGATCTAGGGTTCTGGGCTACCACGTTGCTGTCGATCTAACGGTCTGGAGTTTTGGGTGATTTTCTCCAGTTGTAAAGTGATTATGCTCTAGAACGCCTTCAAAAGTCCACACCTAAAGCATAATCCCCTTTAGATATATAACTCTCGGGTAGCTTTGCCTTAATCAATAACCTAATCTCGTAGCAATAAACATTATTGTAACAATAAACTCTAATTTTACTCTGAAAAGGTATTTGCAAAGACTTAGATACCGGGATCGGCCAAACCGGGGAGAGAGTGGGTACTCAGAGACCGGCATAGGCCAAAGCTGGGCCCGGATCCAGGCCGTTGGTCTTAAGGGAAGACTAGTCTCATTCTCCTCTCAACCTGAATAAGTGATGATCCGAATAATTTTAATCGTCAAATATGTTATTTCCAGACACATTCTCAGAAAATTATCTGAAATGAAAAGACGAAATTTCGATTAAAAATTAATTTTATTATGGATTGTGCTTTCGTTGAATGCATGTATCTGCAATGAATTCAATAAAAATCTCGCAGTTGGTTCCAGAGCCGAAGCTAGGGACTGGCGAGGTTTGCCCCCCCCCCCGGGATGCAAGCGGAAAAAGGGGCGCACACTCAGCTAGAACACGAGAAGTTTAAATATAATTTTACTGTTTTTGTTTTTCATTTTTTAAAAGGACTTTTGTAGGGGAGGATAGATAGAATCTTAGAAAAGTACAATGATTTAGGGTTGAGGGGGGGGTGAATAGTTATTAAGTTGTTCAAAGTGTACGGGGCCCAGTTTTAAGGAATTTCATAGATGGGGGCCCATACTGGTCATAGATCGGGCCCTGCCTAGTTATCCGCCTCTTTGGGGCCTACATTTGCATAAGGGTCCAGGGCCTCAAGAAGTCTTCAGACGACCCTCGTCATTCGGAGTGACCCCCCCCCCTAAACTGACAGTCTGGAACTGCCCCTGCTTTCACGCCTTGGATGCCTGGTTCGATCCTAGCCGAAGAAAACACGTCTCAGTTTAAAAGTAACTTGAATTTCTTATGCATGATAATAGACAATAGAAGGCAGCACCAAAATTCTCAGAATGGAGGAAGAATACTCAGTGGGTAAAAAAAGCTGTAGTTATGACTTCACTTTTCCTCCCGAGAAATCTTGCATAGTTTGGACCTGCAATTAATATCTATGCTACTTGGATACAGATCTCTGAGACATCCTGGCTATTATAGATGTTGTCTAGTCCTTAAAGAGATCACACCCCAAATCTCTTATAGAGTTCCATTTTATGTTATCTGGAGGATCTTGGATTTCTAATAGATATCCCCATTATCTAATTCTGATTCCTTAACAAATGGATAACAAATAGATAACAAATGGATATCTTTGTGCTATGTGGGGCCTAATGCTAAGGTGACCAGATTTTTGAACATAGAATCGGGGACGTGTCCCCGATTTTGAAAAAAATTGGGGGAAAACTGGAGACATTTATAATTAATGAAATAATTAACAATAAGTTAATTAAGAAACAAGGCAAAAATTAAGAATTGTCCCCATTTCCTGTTTTACATTTTGGGGACAATTTGAAAAAGGTCCTGAAATTGGGGACTGTCCCCGTAAAATGGGGACGTTTGGTCACCTTACCTAATGCTAATGTTCAAGGATGCAAATTTTACTGGTCAGACCTAGATCCTTTTCCTCATAGCTTTCAAAATATCCTATGTGTAGTCAAAGAGCAAATAAATATCGCCAATTCCTCGTCGCCAAAAGAAACACTGTCTGTAACCCCCTTCGGCGGAATTCTCCTCTCGAATAAAACACCCGAAAAAGAATCGGCGGAATTGTACTCTGGGGGGAAATGCGACGGAGATTTTTCGGCGCCAACTCCAAAACAAACAACCCCAAACAACTCCAAATTTGTTGTTTTTACATTCATTCATTTGCAAATTAGACGTAGAAAACCGGCTGGCGGTTGTTCCTTAACTTTTGGAGGTCAATGTATGCCACAATAAAATTAATGGAAATTCAAACTTTAGGAATCTACATGCTCTATTAAATTTCTGTAATACGTATACAGAGACTGAGAGGAGAGAAGAAGGGGAGGGAGATGGGTACACTTCGTGAGTTTTCTAGGGCAGTATAAATGGCAGAGAGCTCACCATTACGACGCTCAGCTCTATTTAAACACATAAAACCACGTGGGTTAGTGAGAAACATCTGCGCCACTCTCTTGTCTCGTATCCAATGAAATTTAACATGCTATATGTGAAGTTACTGAATTATTGAAAACCAATCTGATACTATGCTCAGAAAATATATTTATTAGGATGCACACTATGAATGTTTCTACAAAGCAGGTATTTCACGAATGACTACATACGAAGAAAGAAGCCTACAAATAGTGCACATTCTTTTTTAGGAATACATTTCTAGACTGATTCAACCGAGAAATCTCTCTTTGTAAATGAATCACATACAATCGCTTCATTGATCGAGCAGTTTTTCTATATTGTCATTTCTTAACCATAAAACAATGTTGTAATAGTAGTAAACTGCTCAGTTGATGTTGACTCTGTTGATCCTTGACCTTCTAAACTTAACAAATACCTCAGGATCTGATTTTCGTATTGATTTCCCCCGGCATGAGAAAGAGGCACTTCTCTGAGTGAAAATCCTGCAAGGATAAGAATGTCTGTTAAACATAAGTACGTAAACAAGTTATGCATAAATGAATTTATTTTCATATAGAGCAACAAAACCATCTTTCTCAAACTGTGCTGCATGTAATGATAGCAAATGCTCCGCGAAAATAAACGTATGAATAACAAAGCTGTTTCCTACAATTTGGCTACAATAATTTTACTTATGGATAATTTATGATACGCTAAATAGCTACTCGCAGCAAAACTAGACATGTGGTTCTCACTGGTGTCGTGACAGACTCAGTGCAACCTAACCCTATCGGCCTATCATAACAGTCTTCTTCCATCGGTGACGGTGATGCCAGTTTAGGGAAAACAGGAAGTTTAAAAACAAACCAAATGATGTTAGGCACTTGAAAAAAAATGCATAATGCTTCTGCACCAAATACCCTATGCTCTTTTACTAACAGTAAACCTATATGTCTCAGGCACCTTTTAGAAAAATCTCTTAAGCATGAAAATTACCTTCAAAATAAGTCAAAACGTTGCAAATTATGTGATTCCAAAATTCCATATTTAAGATTTTTTTCTAAATGTTTCATAAAGATTTACTGTTAGTAACAGTAAATAGAATATCTTGTAAAAAGGCATTCAAAATTTTTTCGAGTCTCCATTAAAATTGTATTCTTTAAAAAGCTGCTCAAAAGTTTCATTTCTTAAAAAAAAAAAAAAAAAACAATCTTAGTTAGCGGGCGCTTAGGTTTTCCTAATGGTAAGGCAGGACCTAATGCTAACGACTCTCAATAAAAGTTTCAACTACATGTACTTACTGCGCATCTACATATTCGTCACAAAAGCATAAAATGATTATAATTAATAGTTCTAAACATTTAGAAAACTTTTTTAAAAAAACCTTATTGCTTTATTAGAACATAACTGTACATAACAGGTGCTCCTTAAAACACGATCTTTGACATTTTATGAAGTATCTTTCAATTTTGTGCTACTAACAAAAATAAAACTTCCATTAAAACTTCAGACTGTTTCAAATGAATATTAGGAGTAAGTAACTAGCATAGTTTACAAGTTTAAAAATTGAAGAAAAATTTCAAAATTTTAACGATCATTTCATTAAAATTGTAAAAACATTTATAATAATCTAAGACACCTGTTATCTTTTACTTTCTCTAAGACAAAAGGGATGAACAGGAAATGAAATGTGGTGTTACGGCCAATTATCTGCGAGAGTGATCTAGGCCCAGTTAGGATTGCCCTAAGCCGAGTTAGGATTGCCCTCCGTGGGGGACTTTCTAAGAGATCTCAACCCGTATTTACGCGAAGTTTCGGAGAAAACTACGGAAAACTCCGACCAGTTACGTAGACGGAGACGATCTGGTTTTGAAACTGGCACCTTCCATCTCCCAGTTAAGAACGCAGATGAGCTCAGCCAGTGGTGTGGCGGGGATGACCAGGTGAAATGGAAAATGCAGATAAAAATACTTTTTAGGAGGAAGCAGAGCGTGATGAAAAAAAAAAAAAAAAAAAAGAAGAAGAAGAAGACTGTGAAGATGAAAAGGAAAGAAAGTAAAAGACTGTTATTAAAATAATTGGATGAAAATAAAGATGATATTAGATCGTGTGTAAGTGATAATTATTATTTAAACTAAGAAATAGTAAATTTCGTCTTAAATACCTCCCCCACAATAATAATAATAATAATAATGCATCTTTTGTTTTTTTTTACAGCGGTTTTTGCTACGTCCTTTATAACAAAGAACGCCTACTTATGTTTTACTTTAATTGTATTACCGTATTTACCCGCGTATACGTCGATACCGCGTATAAGTCGACCCCCACTTTCTTGATTAAGAAATTTGAATTTTTTTAAACCCCGCATATAAAGTAGACCAACCACTTTCCCGATCAAGAGATTTTAATTTTTTAAAAATACATTTATTCAAAATCACCTGTAAAAAAGAGAAAGTACTAAATACAGTCGAACTTCGAATTAACGAATTGATTGAGGCCCACAATTCTGTTCGTTAAATCGAAGCAATCCGTTAAATCGAATATCAATTTTTGTAAAGAGTATGGTATAAAAATTTCAATGCAAAATACCCTTAGATATAGATATGAAAAAAAGAATGATTATTTACTATGAGCTTAAAAATTATAAGTTATACGTTAGGAGATCAACTTCAAGATCAACTCAAAATATGCTTTTTATTTAGATTTTTTAAAAAAGTATTATGTAACAAATAAAATAAGTAGTATAATATTAATAGCACAATGTACTATATGATCTTTGTATTTTAGAGGAAGAAGCAGAGGTCCATTTGATAAAGATGATTCAAAAAAACATCGATCAAGACACAGTGACTCTGAAAGGCAGTCAGATCATCATAGACACAGGGACCATAGTTCACATCGAAGAGAAGATTCCAATTATGAAAAAAATTATAAAGACAAAAGAAATTATGACAGAAAAGATGAACGGAAATCAGCTTCACATATTCATAATCCTGATAAAAGACACACCCATGGTCATTCACATAACAAAAAATATCTAAATTCTTTAATGTTACCTGCTCTTAAAACTTAATACGTAATACATACATACTTATTGGCACTTTGGAAAGAAATCTTTGATAGTGCTTTGTTTTTGTGGCTGTGTTTTGACCTTCCAAAGCTTTTTGTCGATATTAATTTTGTGTGCGAAAAATCCAAAGTTTTAGTTTTATGTGCGAATTTTATTTCAGCGATTGTTATTCGTTAAATCAAAGCTAAAAATTCGTTAAATCAGAGCATTTTAGCAACCTTTTTCTCCGGACAGAAAAAATATTCGTTAAATCGGAGAATTCGTTAAATCAAAGTACGTTAAATCGAGGTTCGAATGTATACAATAATAAAGATAATAACATACAAAAGTAGCATACAAAATTAAACTGATAATAATGAAAAATAATAATAATATGACACTACTGATAATATGATATGGTAAAATACTAATATACAAAGTTAAACTGATTCAAGGTCCGATTGAGTATCGGACTCATCAAACAATTTACAAAATTCCTTCGTCGTCATCGGCTCATCGTGTACACGTATTGGGTTAGGATCCCTTAGAAAGACCTCCACGGGGTCACCCTACCCGTCGGCCTAGAGACCATGCGTTGCTAATTGGCCGTATTCACAACAACAACAACATGATACACGTTTTCAATCTTTGTATCACTACATTCTTCCTGGTATGGAAATCAACCTTAAACGACGTCATTGTGTTATGGAATGTGGGAAGAGAACATTTGTCTTTTAAAAGGGCATTTTTGACTTCAGATTAAAAAAAAATTAATTAAGAATTAAGGACCCTCGTATAAGTCTACCCCCTAACTTTAAAGCCTCTTTTTTATCCAAAATTTCTCGACTTATACGCGGGTAAATACGGTAATTCGTTTTTTCATTTTCTTATGATTTTCTAAAATTCTGATAGTTAAGATCTCTAAAATTGTAGTCGTCTCGAATCTGTAACTCCTGAAGTTGGTTATTGGCAAACTGAACTAACGACTGCACGCAAAAAAGTGTTTTGTCTAATTTAACAAAGTTTCTTCGGTTAAACAGTTTGGCAGTTTTGTTTTGTTGATTTCACAAAAGATTGTTTGATTCAACCAAATCAAACAGCAACAAAATGCTTTTAATTTTAACAAAAAGCTTTTGTTGAAATTGTTGAAAGATTCTGATTGGTCCAATCAATTTACGCTTGTGTCAGTAGGCGGTGCGAGGGAGACGAAAATCAGATTAGACCTTTCAAAAACAGTCAGTAACGTCCATTTCATTAATACGTTGAACTATGAGTTCTATAAAATCTCCTCTATCCTGGACACTGCTCGATTCTAAGTCCGGGTGTCTTTTTTCTAGGGTCGCCCGGACACCCGTTGGTGTTTTGTGCACACAATACTTTTGATTGATGTATAGATTTAACTCCCTGGCAAAGTTTTTTGCAATTCAAACTGGCTGATACCACCATACCGCGGATATTCTGGAGTACATTTTTTGTTTTAATTCCTTTATCTGTATTTACAAATTTTTGAACAACTCAATGCCAAATTTGTCAGAGAAAGTAAACCACTAGAATCGGACCTGACTTCGTGATAAAAAAAAAAAAAAGTACGTATAATCAAAATGGATATTTTATGTCTTATGCTTCGATGATTTAATAAACGTTTTCAGTGTTTACACTAACTATAGTACACTTCGTTCGCTTTGCGCTTATAACGAGTGATCAGTTTTATTTTTTATTTCGATACTAGTTCAAGGTTGTTCGCATGAACCCGAAAATAGCCCCTGCTGCTTATAAGCCTGGAAAGAGCACGGAATAAGTTTTTTTGACACAGTTTATACCATTATTATTAGCAACAGAATTAGGAAAGCAGTTGTATTTAAATAATGTTACTCTCAACATACTACACATTTTTCATATTTTTATAAAGTATTTTTAATTTGTTTAATTTATCTAATTAAGTATTTAGTATGCATAAACAATGTTTCGCTCATTTGAAATAATTAGTTCAGCGGCTATTTTCGGCATATCTACCTAAAATTACGGCTAACGGTTATTTTGACTTAGAAACGCTTCTTTTACCGATCGATACATATTGGTTGTTTTCATGTGTAAGTGATAAATATTCACCTAAATTTTGGCATTAAATTATTTTGAATGTGACTCCATAATAGAAAACATACTCCTCATTAATTTTGAATAATCTGACTGTCTTACTAAGTTTTTCTTATGCAGTTTTTGAAGTAAGTCTAATTATTTTACCTATTCATTAAAATTTACATTTTTTGTTTTAAATATTTTACCTGTAACTACATAGTTTAAAAATACTCAAAGTCAGATTTATCAGAGGAAATAAACCATCAGAATCGCATCTGCCTCTGTGATAAAAAAACAACAACAACATATAATACAAAATTGATAGCTCATGTCTAACGCGGAGGAAATGCTTCGATGATTTAACAGAAGCTTTCAATGTTTACACTACTACACTGTACTTCATTCGCTTTGGGCTTATCACAAGTGATTTGTTTTATTTTTTATTTCGATTCTTGTTCAAAGTTGTTAGGGTGCGTTTCACTAAAAAATGGCCCAATGCTGCAATATAAGCGTGAAAATAGCATTATAAGTTAACATACGATAAGTTTGTTTGACACAGTTTATATTGCTGCGGAATATTCTGCTAATTCCTGGGTTGGTTGTTTTAAAGTCCAGTTGGTGTAGAAAGTTCTAGTAAAGAGTCCACTTGTCAGAATGGAACACAAACTTTATTGCTTCTAGAACTTTGTCGAACAATCAGCTGTACAAAATTCACAGGCACTAACGGCCAGCAGCTCGTTTATAACAGTCCACTCAGTATCGAAGCTTTTACGAATGCTGTAATTCTCACACAAAGTAAAACACTTCCACAGGTAAAATTCAGTGGAAATATACGACGGATAACACTAGCAGTCCCTCAAAACTCAGCAATGAAAGATTTACACACAGAACTTAAAAACCAGCTTCGAAAAGCATGCTAAAATACCGCTTCTATATAGCGTCAGTACAAAGCGTAACGCAGCAAACTCGCGTAAAGAGAGCTCCATGAACAGTGACTGAACTGGGCAACCAGCTTCCCTTTTATAGATGACGCAGAAGCTACTAGAAATTCCCCGCGAATTTTTATTACGTCATAGGAATACAGCTGAATCATTAGGCTATTATGTGATTTTAATACAGAGAAAAGAACTTTACAAGCCCCATAGGGAAAATCCCGCCAAATGACCAAAATGTCGCCAGGCTTCGCGACTTTTGACGAAATATAGCCAAATTTGGCGCCAAAAATCAGTTTCTAAAAGGGAAGTTACCGAAGGATTAGGACCAATATTTCTCGAGATTTCTCGAAACTGCATGCAAATTGAAGGAGAAACCGAAACCTCCGTATCTCTCATTCTAGCTGACCGATTTTGATGCAACAAAAAGCAAAAATTAACTATTTGACGCGTAAAATACGAATTTCGAACTATTGTAAACCTTAGAATAGCGGGTTTCCCCGAAAATTCGTAACAATATTATTATTTATTAACAACAGAATTAGGGAAGCAGTGTTTAAATACAAATTTCGGCATTAAATTATTTTGAATGTGGCTACATAATAGAAAAACATACTCATCATGAATTTTGAATAATCTGACTGTCTTACTAAGTTTGTGCAGAGGAAAAAAACAAAACCCGATGTTAAAGTTGTTAAAATTAAAGTTGTTAAATATATAAATGCACTCAAATAAAAATGTGAAATTTAATGAATACATAATTAATTAGTTTTACTTCTGAAACTTTCAACCAACTGTTTCTGTGTTATAAAAATAACATAGTAAAATCAAGAACATAATTTTGTCAAATGATGCATGAGCATACCAGTAAACAAAAAATTTTGTTAATTCAAACAAATAATTCGCTAGATTTTAACCTAACAAATCATTGAAACAAATAGTTTATTTAAATTAGCAAAACATTTGTTTATTTTAAGAAAATTCGTTGGTTAAGTTGACAAAATATTTTGTTGAAATGACCAAATAATTTTAACAACTTGACAATAATTTTGTTGGCGCTATTTCAAACATTTCAAACGGAAAATTGTGTTGATTTAACAAAGGTTTTGTTTATACAGCAAAACATTTTTTTCAGGGTGAATTAACCTTTTATCTACTGACGGAATAGGCGGCTCGTACGGGGGGGGCAAGGGGGCAACTGGTTTCAAAAATGAAAGGGACTTTGCCCCCCCCCCTCCACTTTTAAAGCTTCAAAAGCAACGATTCACCAAAAAAGCATGGAGGGAACCCAAGAACAGAATTGGGCAAAAACTCCAAAAATGCACACTGAAAAAAATGTTTTGTTGATTCCACAAAAGTTTCGTTAAATCAATAAAATTATCCGGTTGAAATAGCGCCAACCACATTTTTGTTACATTAACAAAATTATTTTGTTAAAATTATTTTTAGTAATTCTGTATAGTTAATAATAATAATATAAAGCAAGCTGTGTCAAACAAACTTATTCCATGTTATCTTATAATGCTCTTTTAACGCGTATATTGCATCAAGGGCCATTTTTGGGGAGATGCATGCGAACAACCTTGAACTAGAATCGAAAAAATAAGTACAAAAATAAAACAGATCACTCACGAAAAGCGCAAAACGAATGAAATATATATAATAGTGTGAACAAGTGCTGAAAGCTGTTATTTTTAAACGTCTATTAAATGAAATTAGCATTTCGTTATCTGCGCTATCCATTTTGTTTATACATTTTTTTTTTACCCAGGAAACAGTTGCGATTCTGGCGCTTTACTTTCTTTGATAAATCTGACATTGCGTTGTTTTAAACTATTAGATACAGATAAAAGAATTAAAACAAAAATATACATTTTAATGAATAGGTAAAATAATCATGTAGAACGACAGTTCTACGAGTGACGCAGCCAGCCCCAAGCAACCAACCGTAAAACTTCGCGGCACTTATATTTACAGCTAGCTTTCCAATTTTTTTTGTTGTTCTCTCCTGGATCTCGGAATCCGCTCTAACGAATTTTTTGCAATTAATATATGATTTTAATCGGTGCCAAATTCAATGAGTGACGTCGCCGGCTAAGCTAGGAAAACTCGTTTTTTTTATTTAATCCATTTCAAAGAGGGAACTATTTAACCCGCGTAAGGAAATACGGAAAATGATCTTGTTTCAAAGGCGGTAAACAAGGCAGGGGGTAGGAATACAGTGCTGTAGATCCGTGACAAGATTTGTACAAGTTACCTTATATCCTAAACCAGTTTGGTCGTCGACAGCTAGTGCGATTCGCTTCCGCTTTCTGACCAGATAACTTAGGTCCTATACCCGATGTCGCACTTTTGCGAGATGAGCTTTGTGTTACTGTCGTTTTTGTTTTTTTTCATTTTAAAAATATAACAGATTATTATATACTGTACTTAATTTTTCTGTAATTTATTTTTCTATAATTAATAATTAAAAATAGTTAGTTAAGACTTTGAATTAAAAAAATAATTAATTTAAGTATTTTTTGGTAAAACTCCTTCCTAACTTTTTCTTTAAGTATTTTGTTTCTCTAGTATTTTGATAGCTATTTCTAATTAAATTAAGTCTTTATTTTTCTAATATCATTAATTCTATTTGAAAATTCAATATGTAATTAATATTTCAATGATTTTTTTTCCTCTTCAGAAAGATCACATAATTAATTAATAATAATTATTTAGTATTCAAAGGAAAATAAATAGTAGTTTTACATACTAACTAGTTTTAATAATAATTCTTTTACTCTTCATGTATATATAAAATTTATTGAAATTATTGAATTATAATTTTAAAACCAATATTTTTTCCAAATCTTAGGTTTTTCTCACTTTTATTTTGTATTCCTTTAAATACCAGATTTAAAATTTTGTTCAATATTTTTCAGATAGAAATTTGATTAATTAATCTAAATTTATACATGCACCATATTTTGTATTAGACATTTAAGGGCCGGAGATGGCATCTAAAACAAGATGTTGTGCCCACCCGAGACGAGTTGATAAGATACTGAAGATGGTAGATAACTGAAGTATAAATGCCCAGGGTTCTGGTCTACCGGATGGCTGATAATCTAATGAGTTTTGGACGGTTTTTCTCACGATGTAACGTAAATACGCTTCAGAAGCACTAAGAAAGTCAACCGCGCAAGACCCTTATTCTTAAACTGGTAGTTCACCTAAACGTTCTCTAAAAAAATGAAATTATCAACTGATAAAAAAACAAACAAACATAGTATGAAGTTAGTTTTCTAAAAAGCGACATAAAACCAATTATAAACAATAATTTTTTGAGTAATTTTCTATTTTATTAATGATTATAGTCATTAATTAATTTAATCAACAATTTTGAGATGTATCGTTAAGTTAGTTAAAAACTTAGTGTATTATATAGTTAAAAATTTAACTTAGAGCTAGCTTTAAACTGAAAGCAAACATTGCATTAATAGATTACATTGCATTAAAATAACAGAACGAGTAACTAGATTATCATTAATTAAGAACGAGATTATTAAATTAATAATTTTAACGAAACTTAACTTACGGTTATCGTTAAACTGAATGCAAATTAATGAATCACAATGCATTAAAACAATAGAACCAATAGTTATATATTGTTGTTGTTATTCTAGAATTACGGCCGATTAGCTACACGTAGGCTCTAAGCCGAGGAGTGGGGTGCCCTCCGTGGGGGTCTTTCTAAGGGGTCCTAACCCGTATTTACGCTAAGTTTTGGAGGAAACCACGGAAAACTCCGAACGATTAGGTCGGCGGACGCAACCTGGTTTCGAACCAGGCACCTTCCGTCTCCCAGTTCAGAACGCTATGCGCTCGGCCACTGATGGGGCCCAATAGTTATATAATTATAGTAAAAAAGTTAACTTACTTTTAGCATTAAACTGAATGCAAATTTATGAAATAAAATCAAAGATGGTGGCAGGGATACTGATATGTACTCGACCCAAATTATAAATAGAAAATAACTCAAAACATTTTTGATTATAATCAGTATTATGTCTCTTATTATAAAATTCTAACAAAAATATGTCAATTTTCTGTTACATGTTACAAAAGAACTTGCTGTGACTTTTTTAATCAAATACTCTGATACTGCATGAAGACAGGTTTGTATATTTATTTACATAACTTAGTGTCAAGCAAACTTCCGAAATTCGCCTTTGAAACTAATTTATTAACTTCTGACCATACCCTTAAAAAGTAATGATATCCCCATGCAAAAACCCTTAACTGGTTAAAAATTTGTGTCGCAGCATTTTATTTTATAGCTCTATGAATTTTAAATATGGGTCTTAAAAATAATATCAAATTTTGAGTGACGCCCTGCTGGGATTTTTAAAGATTTGTTTTTAAATTCCATTACAGTTACTTTCGTTTTATTTTCTAAAGAAAATTTACGCATTTAAGCAATGCTTTTAATTATGAAATATACTGTCATACAATGACACTAACTAAATATTTGCGTAAATATTTAGTTCGTGTCATAGTAACCAAACTAAGTGCAATGTATATGAAAACTTTGCTTGCCTTTTAGGATAGCGTGACGCAAAAGATAAATTAAATTATTGAAATAAATTCATTTGAATACATTATATAGACTCAGTGAAAGTGTGATATATTTGGCAGTGTATTTCATAATTAAAAGCATTGCTTAAATGCGTAAATCTTCTTTAGAAAATAAAACGAAAGTAACTGTAACGGAATTTAAAAACAAATCTTTAAAATTCCCAGCAGGGCGTCACTCAAAATTTGATATCATTATTTTTAAGACCCATATTTAAAATTCATAGAGCTATAAAATAAAATACTGCGTCACAAATTTTTAACCATTTAAGGGTTTTTGCATGGGGATTAGACTTACTACAGAAACTTTAGAATACTGCGCCAGTAGGTTCGGCTGCGGCTAATGTGTTAGAAGTTGTTTTTATTCCAAAAGTGCAGCAGTAAAATCTATGGTCAGCACTTGCGAGGGTACAAAGTAAACACTGATTGGCTGAGTCTCAATCCTCCTCCTCTTTGTTTAATGCACTAATTTCCTCCGAGAAAGACTTAATCCTTCTCAGTTAGCAAATTAATTTTTTGAGTGCCAGCATAATTAGATTTCTGTATTTGTGTTTCTATGTTAATATATATATATATACAATATAAAACAAAGACGAAAAATATGTAAGATTCTCAGACTTTAATAGTGTGAGTTGCTACTTCGGTAACGCTCACCCTTTAATTTGATTTATACTGTGTTTTTTCTCATAATGCTTGTATTTTTATTATGGGAACCGTGCTTTTAATTGTGTTAATTTCAAGTGTAATTACCTAAAGTGTATATAACGTGTACTATGAACTCAAGTAGTCAAACTTTATTTAACTTGTTAGCATTAGTGTACCCCCCCCCCTTTCTTCTATTTTTCTTGGGAACTAAAGTTGTTATCTTATCATATTGTCCCGTCTGGTCTGTGAATATAGCCTTATGAGCGCTGTAGAGGGCGCTTGCACCCAGGAACAGTGGGAAGCACCTTCGAATGGAATGGAACTCAGAAAAACCGGTCGATTATTATATTTTGTATTTGCTGTTTTGGTGTGGTCTGGATTTCTAGCTTTGTTCAGGCGAAGGGCTTTATACTCCTCAATATCCGTGGTATGGAGGAATTAGCCAGCTTGAATTTCAAAAAACATTGTCACGGAGTTAAATTTATATATCAATCAAAAGTATTGAGTGCACAAAGCACCAAAGGTGTTCGGGACGAATCAAGGGAGAAGACACCAGGTCTTAGAAGAGAACAGTGTCCAGGATAGAGGAGATTTTATATAACCCATCCTTCTAAGTATTAATAAAATAGAAATTACTTATTGTTTTTGAAAAATCTGATCTTTCGTCTCCCTCGCTCCGCCCATTGACGCATGCGTAGATTGACTGTTGAAAGAGTGATTGGTCCAAATTCAACCAAACGTTTTTGTTAAAATTAAAAGCATTGTGTTAAATCGATATAGATGAATCAAATAAACTTTTGCCTAATCAATAAGACAAAACTACGAAACTGTTTAACCAAACAAATTTTGTTAAATTCAACAAAACTCTTTTTAGCGTGTATTTTCGATACAAAATACATTTATTTAAACACTAAAATACAAAATACAAAATACTTCTTGAATAAAAAATGGAAAATACAAATTACGTGTATTTTCAAAATACAACAAAATACAATATACATGTAAAATTTTTAAAGCATTTGAATTGAGAAGAAGCTAATTTTTTCCACCGAAGGTCTCAGTTACTTTTATTTAAATACATTTTAACAAAGAATTACAAAAGAAATCTTAATAGTTGTATTAAGAAAAAGGTGCTATTTGTTTTTTTTTAAATGTTCCCTTTAAAAATTTCACCAATATGGCAATAAGATCGGAAGCAGACCATTTCTTAGAAATTGCATTAATACTCAAAACGCAATGAATACTTGTTAGTTTCAAAATCACTTATAAAAACTTTTATTTCCAAAAGTCACAGAGCGTAAATTAAACCTCTACATATAATATTTATTATTTATTGATTTCAGTTGAACCTTTGAATATAAATACTCAGCTAAATCACAACCTATTAAAGAAGATTTGCCTTTCAGTGAGTTTTAAAATTTATCGAAGATTTAAATGTTTTGCATATTATTTAAGTTTGAGAGCTGACATAAGTTTTCAGCTTCCATAACTGACATTGCTCCTTAACTTTTGCATTTCTATCTACAGACAAAATTTAGAAACATTTTTTATTAAGAATTGCACAAAAGGTTCCAAAATCAACTCGAATGGAAGTTTGATTCACCCCATCCTATTACGGGAAGCCGGCGCTCTAATGATCTGCAGTTTGGGGTGCTTTACTCCATATGTAACACGAATGCGCCTTAAAACCCTTTTAAAAGTCCTCCACCCAAGGCAGTCTTACCCTTAGGCAGATAGCCGTCGTGTAGCTTTGTCTCTTAACCACAATAACCAATAACCCATTATACTACAGCAGAAATACTTTCAATCTTATTTTTTAAGAACTTAGCAGCACATTTCAAATTGTTTATAAATTCCCTTAAAGAATCCAATAAATACTACTGAAAAGTTTTACTACTTTTGGCGTCATTTACAGGGTAAATCTAGAAACATTCCTTGACCGAACATACTGTTTGTGTTTTAAACTGGAGTATGAAAGGAGTTTCTTTCTCTTTCCTGTTTAGTTAAAGATCACAAGACATCCTAACACTTCAGTTCAGGGTTCTCAGATTTGTTGATCGGGTAGCTCCCCATTTTCCCTATGAGGGAGTTGTCGGAGGTCAATTAAGAGAAACATTCCCTCGGCCGCTTACATGACGTATAGTGTATTAAAGGTATTTGAGAAAAACTGACGGACAACTGGAATACACAAAAAGGCTGCACTTTATTGTAGGTATCTTCACAAAACAGTTATTAAAGAAACAAGTTCAATTACGCGCCGTACATTGTTTCATAAAAATAACACCAGGAATATATCTAATTGTTCCGGCCACACGGCATGCCGGAGTTCCATAAAAAAACGAACACAACCTCCTCTGACGGAGAGCAATCGAGAAGTCTAACTCAAATCTTCCCACAAAAACTGCCAGCTCACTACAGGTTGGCGAGTAAAATATGAGCACTCATAAGCCACTGCCCCACGTGACAACCACCGTCCGGTAGGCGTAAATAATATAAAAATTTGAAACAAACGGATTAAATGATTAATGCCAAGACAGAAGTGCCAGAATTTGGCGAATGCCAATACATAAGGCTACAACCCCGCGAGAAAACACCGACGGAAGACCGAGAGGCGCCAAGAACTAACACAGCATATGCTAAAGCGAAATTAATTTAGAAGGGAAACCCCGAAAAATCCCAGACATAGCGTCGCGCAAAAGGAAAGAATATGTTATCGAGCCGAGAAACAGAGTGGAGAGAGATTAATACGGAATACGAAATTTTGATTTAGAAAGACGAAACATAGGAACATTATTTTAAGACGCGAAAAATATGTGAACTTCGTCACATATATCTCTCCACAGTCCAACAAAAATTTTGACGCCAGAATTTTTTTTTTTTTTTTAAACAAAGAACTTTAACCCTTGAATTAAACAGAAAGCCTAACATGCAGCGCTTATGAGGGCTCATCACAAAAATACAATACCAAATAACATAACAAATTATAAAATACATCACAAAATACCATTTGCAAAAATATCAACATTATAAAATGATTCAATTATCCATTACATATCAAAATTACACATGTGCAAAAATTAAAGAAAAATAACCTTGAATATTCAAAATAATATATGTACATATGACGTCATAAATGTAAGATCTCTTTATACGAACAACTTTGCAGAAAACATTGCAGATAACTTTGCACGTGCCAAAACATTTTTTTTTAACTTTCCATTTTCTTTCAAAGTCCTTTGCATTATCAACGTCCATGCAAAATAAGAAATGAAAGTTTCTCAATATTATTAACAAATCTCAAATATACTTAGTGCACTTAATCAGGTTTAAAATTTTAAAATAAAGTTCAAAGATGAAGCTTCTAAATAAATGAATGTCAAAGAAGATTCTAATAAAAGTCATGACATAATTTAAATAATTCAAGTCAAAATGATTGCAATCAAATACCTGAAATGTGTCAAATGCAATTTAGTTGCAGTACAGGTATTGCTATCAACTTTCAAAACAAACTCTCTCTTTTTTCTTAAAGTTTATTTATTTATTTATTAATATATAATTTTTTAAACATGTGCTTCAAAACAAACTAAGATTTTTGTGACCAAAAACAGGAAATTTTCAAACAGACGAAACATGAACATAAACAATATCTGAAAAAAAAAATGGTAAACACAAAAGAAAAATGTATGTTTGTGTGTGTAAAGAAGGTGCAGGTTAGAAAAACCCATTAAATTGTGTAGAAAAGAAAAAGAAAAGTCAATTGTGCTGACACAGCGACAAAAGACGGATGCATGACAAGGTTGCCAATGCATCAAAAGTTCATCTTGTTACCAAAAAAAAAAAAAAAACGCGAGCGTAACAAGTATCCTATGGGGACACGGGCGAGGCATGCACAAGGCATTCAAGTTCCGACAGGGGGGAAAGAGAATGTCAAGTAGCACCTATATGTGTAGCAAAACATGGAGACCAAAGTGACAGTGTGAGAAAGTGTAAGTTAAAACTTACAAAAGTGCAAAAAGCACGTGTGAACAGAAGCTAAATCTCTTCTCAACAACGGGGCGCATGGGACTTGTAAATTTGGAACGACTTAGCTTCAGGGAAAATTACAAAAAAGGGACCGCCAATAAGAAAAAACAAAGCATGACACCAACAAAAGAAATGATTCCCAACAACCATAAGCTCACGTACAGAAAATTATTGTTCCCTTTTTTTTTATATTAACAACAACTTGATTGACTAAGTTTCATGAAAAAGAGATACATATCATACAGTATACTGAAGTGTACATCTTTAAAAATACTGGACCAGCCAGATACAAACAAGATATTATACAACAGTGCACAAAGCAAGGAAGTGTCTGTGGGTACCTTCACAAACACGCCATTACTAAAACGAAAATATGCATCTACTTTCTAGGTCTTAAATTATACTGATTATGTGAAGTTGTAGGTAGATTAAAATTATCTGTAAAACCATTATGGTAGTGATTATTACTATGTAAAGAAAGATATTCAGAACGTAGAGGAGCTAAAATTAATCTATCAATTTGTACTCTCTGAGGTTCGAGATGGGGAGCTTGCAAACGTCTAATAGAGAAAGAAACAGGTGAGTGTTTTTCAGTGATCACATAAGGACCTGTGAATTTAGGTTTAAATTTATCCAAAGACTTTTTATAAACAATGTCATTTACATTTAAATCTCTGAGCCTAGCATGTTGTGAGTGTCTCTGAAAGCGAATCGTTTGTGAAGAAATTATGTTTTGATAAGCTTTCTTATAAATAGAGTCTAATTCTTGCATTAATTTATAAGTGTGTATGTCATTAAGATTTGGCGGAGTTGTCACAAAGTTAAATGTGTCAAAAATAAGTGATAATTCTCTGCCAAAATGTAATAAATTAGGTGTAAAACCAGTAGTTGAATGTGTTGAACCATTATACAAAGATTTGTGAATTAAAATTGCATGTTCGAAGTTGTGGCCATCAAGTAATAAAGAATTTACAGAGTATTTAATGGAAGTATTTATGCGTTCAGCAATCGAATTACATTGTGGATGACCAGCCGAAGAATGATTAATTTTTATACCAAGTTTGTCATGAAAATGATTATAAATTGAGGCAACAAACTGTGGCCCTAAATCTGACAAAATCACTGCAGGACGACCAAAAGTTGTAAAATATTTAAAAAGCCTCGACTATTACATTAGCAGACGTAGAAGTAAGAGGCACAAGCTCCATATGGCGAGAGAAATGATCAGTGATTGTTAGAATAGTACGACCATTACTGAAGGGACCAACAAGGTCAATAGCAATAGTATGTCCTGGATAAGTTGGTGTGTATGTTTGTTGTAAAGGAGCAGGTCGAGTAGGATGATGTAGTCTTTTTTAAACCATAATGTGACAGATGAGAAATTGTTAAAGCTTTTGCTTTTAACGAATGTGGAACAACAATTACAAAGATGATAAGTTTGATTATGAACATTATACTTTTCACACATCAATAACATAGTTTCTGGATGAATAAAAAAGGCAGGATGAGTTGCAGAGGAACCCTTACTTAAAATTTCATTATAAATGACAGACAACTCAGGATCAGCATTTTACTCTCTGAAAAAAGTTTCATTTGAAATTTCCAACAGTGGATCAGTACTATTTGAATTTTTTGTAACTAAAAAGTTCACATATTCATTATTTTTAGGAACATTATCAACAATTGGTATAACACCTTTATCATAAATTAACTGAGGATTACTGTCAAGAGTTTCAGTATTATTTTCAAAGTTGTCCCTAGATAAATAGTCAGCAAGTACATTTTTAGATCCAGCAATGTGCTGAAAACTAAATGAATATTCTGACAACTCAAGTAACCACCTTGTGATTATGTCAGCTGGGTTGGTAGTCTTTTTATATTTTTTCAAAGGAGCACTATCAGAAAGAATTATAAAATGTCTATTATACAAATAATATTTAAAGGCATTAACAGATTTATATATAGCCATTAGTTCCAACTTCAGAGCAGGATACTTTTGCTCAGCTTTATTTAAAGCTTTGTAAAAATAAGCAACTGGAAGTAGTTTATTATCATACATTTGTAAAAGACAAGCACTTATAGAAATGTTGGAAGCATCAGTGTTTAAATAAAAAGTCTTATTCCAGTCAGGAAGTCTTACCATAGGTTCAGAGAAAAATATTTGTTACATCTTTTGAAAATTTTGTTCATGTGTAGAAGTCCAAACAAATTTAGCTTTAGGAGTAGTTAATTGAATCAAAGGTTGAGATAACTCGGAAAATGCAGGAATTAAGTGTTTGTAAAAAGTTGCCAAACCAATAAAGCGTTTTAATTGTTTTTTTGTTGTAGGAGTTGGAAAAGAAACAACTTTTGCAATGTTACATTGAATAGGCTTGATAAAATGATTTTCAATATGAAAACCCAAATAGTTTGTTGATGTTTTATGAAAAGAACATTTAGTAGGAGCAAGTGTCAAATTATATTTACATAAAACTTTTAAAACTTTTTCAAGTTTATGTACAGTGTCTTCAAAAGAATGTGATCCTATAATAAGATCATCCTGATATGCGAAAATTCCATCTGAGTTAACCTCGTCCAGTAAAAGATCCATAAGAGCCTGAAAAGTTGAGGCAGCGGATTTCAAACCAAAAACCATTCTTTTAAATTTAAATGAGCCAAACTGAGAAGTGAAAGTTAATTTATCTTGTAAATCTTTTGGTAAATCTATTTGATGATAAGCCTGTTGTAAATCTAAACTGGTGAAAAATTTATATGTTGATAGATTAGCAATAATTATCTGAATTTTAGGTAAAGGATATGATGAACCTTGTATGACAGAATTTAACATACGCAAATCAAGGGCTAACCTATACTTTTGTTTGCCAGAAGAGTCAGGCTTTTTCTTTACTAAAATTACAGGGCATGCCCATTCAGAACAGTTACGTTCAATTATACCTGCATTCAGTAATTGGTCTATTTGCTCTTTAGCTTCACTTTGAAGAGCCTGAGGAATTGGAAAGGGCAATGTTTTTATTGGAAAATCATTAGTAAAGTTCAACACAGGAATAACTCTGTCAGTGTGTCCTAAAGTAGACATATCTTTTGAAAAAGCAGCAAAATTGCTTAGTAATAAATTACTTAATTCACTTTGTTCATTACATTCTAAATGTGCTAAGTCAAAATCAGATGAAGTTAATTGCTGTTTTCTTTTATTAAGCACTTCTGATGAAGGATGTATTAAATTACACATTTGAAAATTCTCAGAATCATCGGTTAGGTCTCTTTCTTCATCAATATCATAAATATTACCAATCTTGGTATTCTTATTTAAATGAATTTTCTGTTCAGATACATTATGAATAAATATAGAAAATTTTTGAGAGCACTTGTTAACATTTTTGTTTTGATTAAAGTGTTCATTTAAATAACAAGCCTCATAAGAAATGTAATTTTCAGCATCATTTGGTGAAAAAAGAAAATATTCAGTGCTAGACTTATTATCACAACAAACCTGAGCATAAATATGCTCATCCGGTTCTAAAATGACCTTTTGACATAGATAAACAGAATTGTCGTTTACTTTAATTGAATTAGGACCTTTTTCATTATTATCAGTTGCACACACATGCATATTGATAGAATCTTTATTATTTAGAAAATATACCTTGCAATCCTTAACCATAAGACAAGAATTTTTCATATCAATTGAAATATTGTTTTCTCTTAAAAAAGGAAAACCCAAAATACCATCAAAATGTTCATTAACTGTAATGTCAACAATATAGAAGCAGTGGTGAAAAAACATTGATTTAATTTTAAAGGTTAATTTAATACAAGCAGAGAATTTTATTTTAGAATTAATTGTAGATATAGTGACTGAAGAAGCCAGGTGTTTGTAATTGATTTTAGATTTAATTTCATTAAAAACATCCCTTGTAAGCAAAGAAATAGAACTACCAGTATCAATCAAGAATTTAAGTTTTTGTTTATTCACCATCACTTCAATTATTGGTAATAAATTACAATCATTGTTCACATTTGCAATAAAATAATCATTTCGTTTTTCATCTTCAAAAAAATGATCAGTCTGTACATATTTAGATTCAGCAACGGTAACAGGTACAATAGTCTGAGTCGAACAAGAACGAATTCTATGCTCATTAGACACTTTTGGTAAATTTTTAGACAAAATTGGGAAATAATCTGGTGTATGTGTGAAAGAACGAGATGTGTTCCCACCAGTCAAATCACACCTCGAAATTAGTTTAAATTACAGTCATTAGAAAAATTTCTTCTTGAATTTCGGAAGATGGGTCGACGACGAAAATTATTATTTTGTGGAGTATTGTGCAAAACTTTAAATTTTCTACACTGGCGTGCAGAATGATGTCTGCCGGAGCACAATTGGCAGATAATACTACTTTGACCTCTATTTCTGTCATCATTTTGAAAAACTGTATTTCTGTTTTTAAACTGTGTATTATGAGGTCTACGTTGTCTGAAAAAATTCCGTTGCTCAGAAGCAGAAGTATTACGATTGGTGTCAGCAGAACCAGAAGTAGAATTTTTAAAAGTTAAATCATTAATTTTGGAAGCTAATTCTTCAATTTTTTCAGAAATAGCAAACACTGGGGCTTTTTGTTGATTAGCCAAAACAAGTGATTCAGATTGCGTAATATTTTGTAATTGCTGGGCACGCACAACTAGGGATGGACGCGAGACGCGAGAATTCTCGCATTGTCCCGCGAGACGAGACGCGAGACGAGACAGGCATTTTTTTTTGCGAGACGAGACGCGAGACGAGAAAAAAATATTTTGCGGGACGAGACGCGAGACGAGACAGAGTCTTGTCTCGCGCGAGATTTCTCGCGAGAATTCTCGCATTTTCTTCCGTCTCGCATAAATACGATCTGAAAAGCGACAATTTGCCTGAAGCCTCTACCGTTTAACTTGCGTCTCCTTCGTTTTCGGTCCTGGTATACTATCAGCACTCTACAATACGCACAAACACGTAACATTTAAAATTAGAAGAGACGAGAGATATACAAAACACACAAAGGAGAGGATAAAGAAAGAGGCGGAAAAAAAAAAGAAAACAGAGAAGAGTTGAAAGAAAAATAATAAGTAAATAGGAAAAGCGGTACGGTATGTTCAAATCTGACCACTTTTAGACGGGGCCCGGGGCATTAAGTTTGGGGCCCCCCCTTACTGTCTCCTTTTTTACGCATTAAGCCCCTTTACTGAGCCTACCTTTTTTAAGCATTTTAACCCAGTTTTGACCGCTGTTGTACTCGAAAATTGCATTAACTGTAGTTTAGTATTTAAGTTAACTGTAGTTTTTGTACTTTTATCAAATCGTATTTATCACCCAGAAAAAATATCTCTAACTTGATCTAGTGATAGACAATTAGGTAATACCTATATTATAGAGGAAATTCAGTGTTTTCCCCACAATTACTATTTCAGTACATATGAATTCATAATTTAGATAATCGGGATATATATGGGCCCCCTTTTTCTTCAGGGGCACCGGACTACCGCCCCGCCCCCCTTGCCCCTGTGATAATCGGGTTTCGGGTATATCAGAGGGAGATTAGAAGTAGAGCAACTTGCATTCGCATTGATGCTTAGTCTGAGTAGGTTGAAATATGGTTGAATATCCTTGGTTGAAATATCCTTGTACCGATATTATCCTCAAACTTTCCCGCACGTTGCGGCGCGCGTAGGGGGGGGGACGCCCACCCTGGTGACAACTTTCTAGGGGCGGTTAAATCCCTATCGTTGGCCTATTTTAAAGAGATTTAAATGACATTTTTTATTCGGACATATGACATATTAATATCGGACGGAAAGAAATTGAAGCAATTTTTTTTAAACTATTTCTCTTTTCGTTTTTATTATCATGTTTTCCTTCCTTCGGCTTGCAAAACTTCAGAGTGTGACACATTTTCGTGTAAAAATCTCTCTATTCTAAAAAAAAGTAAAGGCCGCTGTCGCCGCCGCTGTCAAAAGCTTGTCAGCGTATCTCCTCTTAAACCGCGGGGATTTGAGTTTCGACTAAGGTGCCCACAGATTCGAAAAATTCCGAGGAACCTGCTAAGTTGATTTAAATTTAGAAAATCGAATTATTTTAGAAGATATTAATAAAAAACTGAAAAAATAAACCGAATGGTTGCCAGATTTGGCATAAAATCATTCATTCCTTTGCAAGAAAGCGTTTCCAAGTATCTAGAATCGCGTGAAATTTACAAACATGAGTTAGAATTACGCCCATTTTACGCCAAAATAAAAACTATGAAATAAGTAACTCAAAACACAAAGTTGACAATTTTCAAATAGTAAGTTCGCTTAGACAACAGGAGTTTAGAATTAGCGATTATTCCTTTTTCCAAAACAGAATAACTAATATCTTGAAAATAAAAAATAATTAAAATGCAGATTATTTTAAAGCCGGTTCTCGTCCAGCTGGATTATTTGCTACCAGTAGAAATATTTGGCGGCGTTAACTATGCCATTATAGCAGTATTTGCTAGCGCGACGAGATGGTATAATTCGTGGTGCTAAGTACGCCAATCTGCAAACGATTATGTAAATGAAAATATGGATAATGGTTTTCCGGTAACCTTACATGAACAGTAATTATAGGTTGTGAGCATGTGTAAATCGCCAAATAATGAAAAGTCGCCATTGGTGGCAAGCTATCCTATCTGTTCGAAGCTTTTATTAACTTTACATGTACGCAAGTCGCCAAATAATGAAAACTGGCAATGGGTGGCAAATTCGAAGGGTGTCCAATAGGTTTTACATTATTAAAAATACAACTGAAACAGATGTTTTGATTTTATTATGCTTTAGCTCCTAATTAATATAACTTTTGAATGGCAACATTGAAAATCATTGTGTTTCTGAAGAGTGCAAATAATTTTTCCAGCGATTATAAGCGGAGTCCGCACGCCAGGTGTAGTATAGCTCAGGACCCGTACAACACGGATTCCCATAACAAAATATCTTCTGTGTTATGAGGGGGAGGGGTTCTACTGTAGTGTGAAGTTTAAATTTTTATGTACCAATGAACATGCAAGAACCAAGCAATGCGTAGCTCAGTAACATTCTATCTGATCCAATCTTCGGGTTTTGTCTGTTGAAATTATGTCTTTTTTACGAATAAGCCTGATTAGGGGCCGAATGTCTCATACGAAAAGTGAGCGTAGCGAGTCTGTGGGCTTTGGCCCCTAGTGATACAAAAAAAAAAAAAAAATCACTTCACCAAAAGCTATAGAGGCAATGGGGCTACTGTGCACTTAAAAATCAGGCCACTGACCTTGAAAAATTATCGGAATGTCAATTTTCAATAGAGATAAATACAAAATACATGAATATACCTCTGTTTGCGCCCTTTCGGATGCCCACTCCTTTACATTTTTTATTCCCCCCCCCCCCACACACACACACGCACACTCACATTCATTTGAAAAAATAAACCCATTTAATGTTGTGCGGTTTTTCTCTTTCCACTGGTTCTTCAAAAACTGTACTATGTACTTTTATCAACAGTCACCCAGTATTCATCATGTCCAGTGGCGTACGCAAGGGGGGGGAGGGTTTGGGGGTTCACCCCTCCCCCCTTGTCAAAATTTTTTTAACAAAATGTCCACAAATTTTCAATTTTTAGCTTAAATATTACGTTACACAATATTACATTTATACACATTTATACATTTACACACATTTATTTTAGCTTAAATATTACATTTTAACACAAAGTTATGTCTATAACCCCCCTCCCCCTCTTGAAGGAAGTCTGCGTATGCCACTGATCATATCAAGAAAGAAGAAAAAAAAGTAATAATAAACACAAAAATTGTCTTTCAAAATGAGCAAAAGCGCTATACTTATAAAGAAATATTGTAAAATACTACTATATGTATAAGATCTTTTCCTGTTTTAAAACTTCACGCTATGAGATGAGGAACAACCCTCGCAGAATTTCTCTTTATCCTTAACGCTTCCTCCAGTCATTTAAAAAGACAAACTTTGAACACAGGACTGGGGCCGAAAGGAAACGCATGCTTTGTGTTGAGATGCCAAAGCTTTTTTTTTTTTTTTTTTTTTTTTTTTTTTTTACGCAGAATATCAGGTATCGGAGGGTCCCTACTACAGAGTTCCAGTTAAAACAGAAATGTCGGGAGAGAGATGTCCCGAGGACATAATTGCCCGGTGTCTTTTGGATTTGCCGACACGATGGATGACTTCTCACTCCAGAACAGAATGGACCTACGGAGGGCGAGCTATCTCAGCACGTGGAAGTAGGTGGGCTATCACCGGAAGAATTTTTTTCCCTCAACAATAGGACACCTCCGAACAGATTGCCAGATAAGGCGCCAGCCAGAGCGGTGACAAGTTGCAAGATGACCGCTGCTTTCACAATTGACATGAAGACTTCCGTTCGCTATTCCACCCACAAACAACTATTGAGTGACCGTTTTTTTTTTCCCGGAAAAAATACAAGGGTGAGGAATTAATGTATCGAGAATTTCGCTAATGATCGGTTTCCAGACAAAAAATAAAGTATGTGGATTCTGGACACTGGAAAAGACACCGATATATGGTTATTTTCTATCATCCTCCAAAGGTATGGGGGGGGGCTCGAGCCCCAAAGCCGCCCCCCATTTCGTACGTCACTGCAGAAGCGTAACCATGGAGTGGGATATCGGGATATACCTCCCTGCGAAACTTTCAAAATTAGTTATTAAGAGCTTTCAGATTTTTGTCATCAATAAGAAATTCAGTTTATCAATACAAAATTGTATCTTATACAACCCCCTCGACAAAATTTTCTGGCTGCGCTCTTGCCTCATTGTCTAGCATATAACGACCATGTTACATCCTATGTCACTATTAAAAGTCGCGTTTTTTCCGCTCACCATTGGGGAATAACACTCAACATACAACATGGTAAGATGGCTGAATTGTGAGGGTCTCTGTGAAGGTTCTGAAGGCAGGGTTCTATCCTGCCGTGCGGCTATCGAAGTTTTGGGCGGTTTTCTCCAGATGTAACGTGAACACGCGTTAGAGGTCCTCCTCCCATTGCACCCCTTCTAAGCAGATAGCTCTTTCGTAGCTTTACCTTAACACAAAACAACACAGAAACATTAATAAATCATCAATATAGCTATTATGTGTTCATGATGTAAGTAGTATTATTCCTTATAAAAGCGTTTTTAGCCATTAATAGAGCACTTGGTTTGTAACAACAAGGTATTTTTCATTTCATATACTGAAGTATTTAATGGATTTTACATGAATTCCAGCTGGAATATAACATTTATTTTTATTTTTAACTAGCTGAAGTACCCGTCCTCGACGGGTTAGTGAATGCAAATTTCCAAAAAGCAAGAACTTTCGTCAGCATTGTAGGAGTACACAGAATGAATCATAAGCGTAAAGTTTTCAAAATTATTGGGGGGGGGCGGGCCCCACAACCACATATATTCACGTCAGTGGCGTAGCCAAGGGGGGGGGGTTAGGGGGGGTCATAACCCCCCCCCATGAGGAATTTTTTTCCATACAAAATGTATATTTTTCACTCCCTTATCATACACCCGTATACATATATGTGAGTTGCAGAAGTCGTAACTCCCCCATGAAAAATTTCTGGCTACGCCACTGATTCACGTACATATAACTTAGTAATAGCTGCCAACTACAATGGAATATACATAACCACTTTTTCTACATGATTTTTCGGCTTAAAATATAGCAAAATTTTTGTGCTGCACCTATGTAGGGTAAGTATCCATGTTAGTATCTTCCTACCATGTTATAAGTTAAAAATAGAAGCAGTGTAAAATATCCAAAGGAGGAAAAAAAAACATTTTCGATGAGAGAGTGTATTTTAGACACATCTGAACTTTTCTTTATTTCATACTTTACATTGCATCATCTGATTTTAATGAACCAGAGCCTGGTGAGGGCAGCTTATAGTAACATTGTGTGTTACGTGGCGTCACAAAGAATACTAAATCAGGATTGAAATCAAACGAAGAAAATTTTTAAAAGTCCAAGTAAAGGTTTTTCTTTAACGTTTGTAAATGGCGTGAAATACTATTTTTTTATGTTAGCATAAATTAATTTTCTGTATTGAGTGGTAAATTATTGGGTTGGCTCAGCCCCTATTCACAATTTATTGGGGGGTCTCGAGCCCCACGGGCCCATATAACTCTACGCCTATGGAATGAATGTAGTATGTTGACAAAGTAAAGAAAGCGAACTTATAATTTTTATGTATTGTTAAAATATTACAGGTTACAGAGTAACTAAGTAATACCATTTGATTCGCTTTAGTCGTAATTATGGGATGCACGAATGAATATATACACATACTGAAATAATTTTCGCAAAATCTCAAAATTTAATCAACATTTTGAAAAATTGGAAGCCTAGAATTTAAGTTGAGTGACAACCTATCATGTCACTCAAATTCGTTTCATTCCCTGCAGTCTTTATTTCGTGATGCTGGAACAATTTTCAGCATTTTAAAACGATTTTCGCAAAATCTCAAAATGTAATCAAAATATTTTTAAAATTCAACGCCTATAAATTAAGATTAGCAACTACCTATCATATCACTAAATTTCGTATCATTCGTATTAGTCGTTATTACGTGAAGTTTGAAGAAATCATCATTGAACGTATTTTGAGAGAATTTTCACAAAATCTCAAAATCTAATAAAAATGTTTAAAAAATTGGACTCCTATAGTTTATGTTGAGCAACCATCTATCATGTCACCAAATTTCATATCATTCGCTTTAGTCATTATTACTTAATGCGGGAACAAAGATTCACTCAGTTTTAAACGATTTTCGCAAAATCTCGAAATCTGATCAATTTTTTTTTAATTAGATGCTTATAGTTTAAGGTGAGTGACCACCTATCATTTCACCAAATATCATTTTTTCACCTTTGCAGTTATTACGTGATGTGCGAACACAAATTTACGCAGTTTGAAATGATTTTCGCAAAATCTCAAAATCTAGTCAAGATTTTTTTTAATTCGACGCCCATGTTTTACATTGAGTGAGCACCTATCATGACACCCAATTTCATATCATTCGCTTCAGTCGTTTTTACGTGATGCTCGAACACAAATTTACGCAGTTTGAAAGGATTTTCGCAAAATCTCAAAATCCAATCAGGATTTTTTAAAAATTGGACGCCTATGTTTTAAGTTGAGTGACCACCTATCACGACACCCAATTTCATATCATTCGCTTCAGTCGTTTTTACGTGATGCTTGAACACAAATTTACGCAGTTTGAAAGGATTTTCGCAAAATCTCAAAATCCAATCAGGATTTTTTAAAAATTGGACGCCTATGTTTTAAGTTGAGTGACCACCTATCATGACACCCAATTTCATATCATTCGCTTCAGTCGTTTTTACGTGATGCTTGAACACAAATTTATGCAGTTTGAAAGGATTTTCGCAAAATCTCAAAATCCAATCAGGATTTTTTAAAAATTGGACGCCTATGTTTTAAGTTGAGTGAACACCTATCATGACACCCAATTTCATATCATTAGCTTCAGTCGTTTTTACGTGATGCTTGAACACAAATTTACGCAGTTTGAAAGGATTTTCGCAAAATCTCAAAATCCAATCAGGATTTTTTAAAAATTGGACGCCTATGTTTTAAGTTGAGTGACCACCTATCATGACACCCAATTTCATATCATTCGCTTCAGTCGTTTATACGTGATGCTTGAACACAAATTTACGCAGTTTGAAAGGATTTTCGAAAAATCTCAAAATCCAATCAAGATTTTTTAAAAATTGGACGCCTATGTTTTAAGTTGAGTGACCACGTATCATGACACCCAATTTCATATCATTCGCTTCTGTCGTTTTTGCGTGATGCTTGAACACAAATTTACCCAGTTTGAAACGATTTTCGAAAAATCTGAAAATCTAATCAAGATTTTATAAAAATTCGACGCCTATGTTTTAAGTTGAGTGACCACCTATCATGACACCAAATTTCATATCATTCGCTTCAGTCGTTTTTACGTGATGCTTAAACAAAAAAAGCGTCACGGACAGAATGACAAAATGACAGAATGACAGACAGACAAACTTTTTTTTGAGGGTCGCATCGGATTCCCGGATGCTTGAAACGGATAGAAATCGCAAAATTTTTGAATTCCAAGAAATGTACAGACAAAAGTCTAATTTTATTTATATAGATTTGGGTTTTTATACAAATAATTATCGAATCATTTGTATAATGAATGTAAAATAATGTGAACTCTGATTATTGCACAAGTAAAAGAAAAAGACGACCAACAAGTATTAAAATATTTTGCAAGAGGGACTCAAACCATTGGTTTTTGGCAAAGACATTAGAATATACTCGTTCTAGTATATTCTAATGTCTTTGGTTTTTGGAGGGGGGGGGGGGAATAAAGGACAAAGTGCCAATTTAAGTTGGCTAATTTTGAGTTTTACGATATGCGAGAAAAAGTAGAGCGTGTTAATTGGCATTTGGACCTTTGTATGCCATGCCATTCCTAATTTAGATCCTCATTAAAAGGAAAAAGAAATTTCCGAGCATTGACATACTCTAGAAAAGTGTGGTTCAGCTCCATATATTTACTATGCTCAGTGGCGTGCACAAATGGTGTGGGGGTGAGGATTCAGTCCCTCCCCCTTTGTCCATGCATTTTTAACATAAAGTCCGTACAGTTTTAATTTTAAACATATAGATTATGGCTTTTATTTAACCAAAAGATTACTTCCATTCCCCCCTTCTCTTAAAGAAAGTCGGTGTACACCACTGATTATGCATCTGCACATTATTTGTAAGTACATAAAATATTTGTAAGTAATAATTACAACAAAAAGAAAAAACTGCCATTTGCTTTAAATTACCTAAGTGATATGATAATTTTAAGAAATAAGAGGGCCCCCCAAAAGGGATGCTTGCTTCAGAGTGGCTTTTTGAGGCCCAGATCATGTTTTTCTAGAATACAAATAAAGGGAACACAAGGTCATTAGTTAAAGAACTTTAGTTCTAGAAATACTGGTATATAAATTTAACTTTTCATAATCAGCTGTACATATCGTAATACAGCGGATCTGTTGGTGAGCTGTTAGCTATTTTGTAAACAGTAAGCAACTTTTTTGTTTTCTGCTTAAACAGTGTTAGGTTATCCGTTTTGAATAGTAAATGTACAAATCTAAAACGTTATAAAAGATAAAAAATCCAAGTGGTTGAAGAAATAGTTGTATGGATTTTGAGGCCCCTACATGTGGGGGCCCCGGGCATTCGCCCTGCCATGCCTCCCTATTTTTACGGCACTGTCTTTCGCCATAAGCCAAGCTATGCGAACGCAAATGAATGATCTACTGGAGTGATTGCGCAAATCCAACGCTCACAAGTCCTTTCTGTTGTCTCTTCTTTTTGATAGTGTAAATCACTTATCGGCAAACCCTGGCCCGCGGCCCGGATGTGGCCCTCCAGGGTATTTTATCCAGCAAGTGGAAGATTTCAAATTTCCATAGACCAGTGGTCCCCAACCCCCTGTCCGCGGATCAAATGGTACCGGGTTGCTCAAGAAAAATTACATTATTTCCATTTTATTTTCTGTCGTGCATTTCTCTCGAGGTCTCGAGTTTCTTGGGTTTGTGCTAATTTATATAGAACAGATTTTGTAACAGAAAAAAATCTCATGACTATTTTACATTATTTTACTGCTTATTAAATATTTCAAGACTATGAATTAAAATTCCAGTCTTTTAAATCCCTATTGCCATTTCCAACAACCTACTGTGTGAAGCGGGATTTTCTGCACTGACAAGAACCAAAATAACAGAATAAAGGAATGAATTGTACATAAGCAACACACTTTGGGTGCCATTGCTTCTTACCTCCAGATCTAACCAACTCGTTGCAAAGAAATAAGCTCAGTGTTCTCATTCATTTAGCGTCCTAGTGAGATAAAATCTTAAATCATTTTACATTCATTTTTTGTGAAACTGTATATATTTTGAAGGTATGTTTAAGCACAATTAAATTAAAACAATAGGCGTACTCCCTCCCCTGACCAGTCCGCGGTAAAATTATTATCAAACGCTGACCAGGTCACGGCGATAAAAAGGTTGGACAGCACCGCCATAGACAATCAATATAAACCAAATCAAAATCCCACTTATACGGTCCGTGACGTCCCTAACATCCTAAATTTTGGCTCGCAACCTTCCAAAGGTTGCCCGTACCCGGTGTAAATGAACAGGTTAAACCCGGGTTCCCCCGAATAAATATGAAACCCATATCTCATACACTAAAACGGGAGGGGGGATAAGTAAGCTTCACTTTAATTATTCACCATTCCGCTCACTATAATTATTCACTATTCCGTACATTGGGGCCGTTTAATTAGATCAAAATTTTATTTGCCCAACATGTGTCCCTGAGTTCTGCAACATATCTGACAAAATTCAAAGCTTTATATATTTTCAAAAGCAAATGAAACTCCCATTAATCATAAATATTACATTTACGCAGTTACGCAAATAAATAAATTTTCGGTGTCATGTCACATTATATATACGGATTAAATCCGAATTTTTATCATTTCAAATAACTATATGAGTTAATATGGTAACTAATATATGTACTAATATGGCAATATGCAACTAATTGCTATTGTTAATACTAATTTTCAATAACTAGTATTAATGTTACTAAAAATATGGTGAAAATTCGCAGTCCTTAATTTTGCGAGACTCGCGAGACGAGACAGGCAATTTCTGTGCGAGACGCGAGACGAGACAAAGTGGTTGCGAGACGAGACGAGACAGAGGTTTACCACTGCGAGACGAGACGAGACAGCCCTATTTCTCGTCTCGCGCGTCTCGCGTCCATCCCTACGCACAACAGCTTTAGAATAGTCAGTTATGTTATCCTCCAAAATTTTAACTCTAATGTTAGATGGCAAAGCCGACATCAATTTAACATATTTAATATCATCAAGAGCTTGAGAATCTTTAATTTTATATACCTTAGAAACCAAAACATTTAATCGATGAACAAAAGCAGTTACAGAGTTAAAATCTTCAAATTTCAAATTATTAAGCTCGGTTACTGGAGCTAGAATTTCATTATTACAAAAATATTTTTCAAATTCTAATTTAATTACATCAAAATCTCTCGCTTTATTTACAACCTCATTTTCAATAAAAAACTGTAATGCTGGACCAATTAGTTTAGTATTGAAATACAAAATAGTTTTTTTCCTCTGACCATTTGTTTAAGGATGCTAAGTCTTCTAATATACCAAAGAAATGTTTTAATTCTACGGCATTACCATCAAATGATGGATTAACAGAAAAATCAGAAGTTTTAGACATTCTACAATAGTAAAAATAAATGACTTACCTACAAAAATGACACAAAAACATCACAAAACGCGAAAAATTATCTTCTTATGAGTGAAAATCAAAACATTTATCCCTGTGACACACATAAAAGTTCCGAATCCATTATAAAAACACACATAATTCTGAACACCACACACGTCTTTCGGTTTCCGCTAGAGTTGCCTCAGAAGTATCGGCGAAATACAGAAAACATAGGACTACGGGAACAACAAACATTGGTAGCTGAAAAACACAGGGCGGCGAAACCAGAAGCGCGAGGCGAAACCAGAAGAGCATCGTAACACCGGAACGGTCACTACGTAAAATGTAGATACGAAGAACCATACAAGTCTATGACTTTCGATTTCGTCATACACACCGCTGGCTAGAAGGCACAGGTATCAGCAAATTCTTTTCGGTCGCACAACGCTGGGTAATCAAAAATCCTCTCATCCCTCAGAAAAATCCGAGAAAGTTCACAACACAAGGAGCAGTTACTGAATCACCGCAGGGAGACATCAAAATTCCGATGACATAGAGACGGGAGAGTCCGCAGAAAATTGTTTTGCTTAAGTAGGAACAGTTTTTTTTTTTTTTTTTTTTTTTTTTTTTTTTGCACATTCTTAGTCTGGCAAAAGGAAACTTCGACAGCCGGTGATGTGCCGGAAACAATTACTCGTGAAAACGAGCTGGTCATGACGCACCAAGTTTATATGAGGGAGTTGTCGGAGGTCAATTAAGAGAAACATTCCCTCGGCCGCTTACATGACGTATAGTGTACTAAAAGTATTTGAGAAAAACTGACGGACAACTGGAATACACAAAAAGGCTGCACTTTATTGTAGGTATCTTCACAAAACAGTTATTAAAGAAACAAGTTCAATTACGCACCGTACATTGCTTCATAAAAATAACACCAGGAATATATCTAATTGTCCCGGCCACACGGCATGCCGGAGTTCCATAAAAAAACGAACACAACCTCCTCTGACGGAGAGCAATCGAGAAGTCTAACTCAAATCTTCCCACAAAAAACTGCCAGCTCACTACAGGTTGGCGAGTAAAATATGAGCACTCATAAGCCACTGCCCCACGTGACAACCACCGTCCGGTAGGCGTAAACAATATAAAAATTTGAAGCAAACGGATTAAATGATTAATGCCAAGACAGAAGTGCCAGAATTTGGCGAATGCCAATACATAAGGCTACAACCCCGCGAGAAAACACCGACGTAAGACCGAGAGGCGCCAAGAACTAATACAGCATATGCTAAAGCGAAATTAATTTAGGAGGGAAACCCCGAAAAATCCCAGACATAGCGTCGCGCAAAAGGAAAGAATATGTTATCGAGCCGAGAAACAGAGTGGAGAGAGATTAATACGGAATACGAAATTTTGATTTAGAAAGACGAAACATAGGAACATTATTTTAAGACGCGAAAAATATGTGAACTTCGTCACATTCCCCACCGGGGCGGATTTTTATTTATTTATTTATTTATTTGGTAAAATGGGTTTTTTAAGATAAAACTTTGATTTGAATCATTTTAAAAGAAATATCTGAATAATAATTTAATTTATTGTAGAAGCATTCAATATCTTACAAAATTTTAAAGTTCTATTTCCATTCAAGATTATTTTTATCACTAATGGAACTATAAATCCTAATTCCATTCTGTTGCTTTTGTGAAAAATAAAAATCTTTGTTTTCTACCAGTCGTAATACTGTTTAAAAGTTACTTTTAGAAATTTTTTATAGTTGAAATTTATATCATAAAATTTTCTATGATCAACCAAACAGTATTCTATAAAATGGTAGTTGTTAAAGATAATATGTAATCGTAAAGGATATAGAACTATACAAATACAACAGTTATTTTTTATTGAAAGGAAAAGATGCTTATGCAAACATAATATCCAATATTTCCTCAGTATAATATTTAGAAATAAAACAACCATTCAACATATGATAATAATTTCTTGGCTGTATAATATTTATTCAAAAGAATATGCAGTGAAAGGTTTTAGAAGAAATTTTTTTCATTCATTTATTTTTTATTTATTTATTTATTTTGGAGCGAAGTGCCAAGTTCCCTTTGTGAGTTAAACCCTAATTTTACATTTCTTTATGGTTTGAAGTTTGCATTTCTATATGTGCAAATTTTTAAGTTCAAGTACCAAAAATTTTAATTTTGCCCAATGAAGCCCAGGTTTTCTCACCCTAAACCACGGGTTTTTTAATCTAATTTGATCTTTCGTCTCCCTCGCACCACCCATTGACGTATGCGTAAATTGATTGGACCAACCAGAATCTTTCAACAATGTCAAAGAAACGTTTTGTTAAAATTAGAAGGATTTTGTGAGATCGGTTTGGTTGGATGAAACAAATTTTTGTTATATGAACAAAATAAAACTACCAAATTGCTTAAATAATCAAATTTTGTTGAATTCATCAAGACACTTTTTATCATGTGTAGGATTACCATACAAAAACAAACAAATACTCAATCTCCTGTGCTTACGGTGCTGGGTTCAATTTCCAGTAACCCTTGTATGTGTGTGCTTATCCAAATGTTGTGCGATCAAAAAATGAAAAATTGAAGTAACTATGAACTTGTATGCGAGGAAAACAAAAATGAAGACTTAACACTAAGTATCCATATACGTATATCGATAAACTTTCAAACCCAAAGACGTTTTACTGTATTTGATTTCTGGACTGTTAAAGATAGAAAGCTATTATTTAATATTCAACTTAATTTTCGATGATTAGCGATAATTAACAATCATTCCTGATTCAAATAAGCAGGTGATTTAATTTACAGGAAAAATATTTCTCACTTACCATAGTTTTCATGCGTCGCGCAAGAACACATGAAGCAGCAAGAAATAATCAAGAAAATGTGAACGTACATTTTCATCATTTTAACTTATGTGAGTGACTCAAAGTTCCTCAGAATGAAGTTTGATTCATCAATTTTCAAAAGATACGTTCTATTTCGCAGGTATGTATGAAGCGCATTTTATAGATAGGTATTTCGATTTTTTTTTTTTTTTTCATAACCTTCGCTTTACATTATATTCCTAATGTGAAAACAGAGAAAGAAGATAGAAAATCATTCTTTACAAAACATAGAAAAATACACTCACAGAAATAGCCTTTATAGCGTATACATTATACAATTGGTTTTTGTTTCTTTTCCGCTTTTAGTAATGAGACTACTGTTTACAACAGGAAATACGAAGCACTGAAAGTTTCAGGTTGAAAAGAAGGTTAATCGATATTTACTTTTCCTTTCATGAATAATGTTACATGAAACAATTAGTTTTTCTCATGACAGAATGAATATTAAGAATGGACGAAAAAAGGTTTTATATTCTGTACATTGCAGTCTAAAGAAAATTTCATTAGTTGTGTTCTATTTTCTCTCAAAAATTCATGTACAAAACATGAATATAATTTTAAAGAATTTTAGTGAAACATATGTACTATACAATTACTTTCTACAGTATTTTTACACAATCCATGTAATTTTTACTTTCCGAACATGTATCATGTAAGGAAAGTATTGTAATCATGAAAAAATTCGACTTCGAGTTTTTGGTGTATTTACACGTTTTGAGGTCTTCTGAATTCATTTATGCTGTTTTTACGAGATGCATGTATGTATGTGTGTATGTGTGTGTGTTTGTGTGTATGTGAGTGAACAAGATAGCTCCTAAACGGGGCATTCGATTGAGTTCAATTTGGGTATATATGTTATAAACCACCGTCGCAAGACCTGTATTGATTTTGGTGTGTATAGGCCTTATAGTTTTTCTACAAGGCTACGACAAAGATTTCTTTTACATTATGGCCTATGGGGGAAATTCTTTAAAGTGCGCTAGCGTTTAAACGGTACATGCGATTGAGCTCAAATTGGGTATATATGTTGTAAACCACCATCGTAAGACCGTTATTGATTTTGGTATGTATAGGACTTAGTTTTTCTAGTAGGCTATGACAAAGATTTCTCTTACATTATGGCCTATGGGGGGGGAAATTCTTGAAACTGCGCTAGCGTTTAAATGGTGCATTCCATTGAGCTTCAATTTGGTATATATGTTTGAATTATTCATGGATTAAAATTTATTTAAATACTTGGTAATGATCTTAACCGTAATTACTCGGAAAGTCGAGTGGAGTCACTCCAGATTTTTTTTAATTTTAGCGAAAGAAGGGGAGAAGTAGATAGTAAAGTGAGACATAAAGGAAAATTAGCTTTATTTAATCGTAAACGTAATAGCGCGTAAAAATTGTCATTATCAATAAGAAATTTCCAAATAATTATAAAAATCGGTTAATATTTCTTAATGCGAAAGAGGCGTTAGAGATCTAAAAAATCGTGAAAATGATGGGTTTACAAAATATATACAGGGTATCCAAAAAGGTGGTAACACTCTTTAATTCTTTATCTATTGGAGATAAGTTAACAATGTAAATTGAAGGAATGTTCAAAAGATGGTAGGAAAACAGACTACTTTAAGAAAAAAAATTTCTCTCATTAATTTTTTAAAAGTTACATTTTTTAAACTCGTATATGACCCACGTACAGAAGAGTAAAATGTGTCCCACACATTAATGAGGTTATGTAAAAAGTTTGAGCATTATATTCTGAAAAATCTTTGAGATATGAAGATAAATATATACTGACTTAAACCATTTTTCAATGACTCCCGAAAGGAAAAAATACGAAAAAAATACTTTTTTGAACTCTAGATATAAACGTTTACATTCGAATTCATGTATAGCCCCTGACCATTTTAGATATGGCGCTTTATGAGGAAAAGCTGAAATTTTTTGCATCACCTCATTAGTGTATGGGGCACATTTTACTAACTTAATTTTTTTATACGGGGGTCGTATAAAATTTAAAAGGGGCTACTTTTTAAAAATTAACGACTTAACGTAGTCTTTTTTCCTACCTTACATTGAACATTTTTTTCAATTTACACTGCCCACTTATTTCTATCTATAAATAATTAAAATGTGTTGCCGCCTTTTTGGAAACCCTGTTGTGATGGAGTTGTCGGTGGTCAGAGTACAACTTTTAATTCGGCCGATTACACGTCATGTAGTAGTACAAAATCCACGAGAGAACGCTTAAGTCCATGAAAAGAGAGAAAACTGCCATTCGCGGTACAGGTTACATCTTTTCATCGAGGTTAAAAGCAAAAACAGTTTCACACATAAGATTAACGTAGCACAATTGCTTTACAAAACGTTGATAACACTAGGTTCATCTAACTGAGTCTCATAGCCACACGACATGTCAGCGATTCCTTAAAAACAAAATACAACCTCCTTGTAAGGAGACGATCGTAAACTCAACTAAAACTTTATACAAAAAGGCCAGCTTTTCCCAGCCTGGCGAGAAAAAGATGAGCCATTCATAAGCGATTGCCCAGGTGACCAAAAGGGACCGGTAGGCGTAACAAATATAAAAATTTGAAAAAAAAAAAAACGGTCGAAAATATATCGCCAAAGCAGACGTGCCAGAATTTAAAGAATGCCTTTACAAAAGTCTAGCAGCCCTGCAAATCCAGATAGCTTCAGACAGGGAGGCACCTAGAATTTACATAGTATATACCAGGGGTTCCCAAACTTTCATTCCCCGCGGCACCCTTGTCAGGCTAAAAGCATTTCACGGCACCCTTTTCAGGCTAAAAACTTTCGCGGCAGATTTCCTTTAAAGCAATATGAATATGAAGGTTAGAATGAAGCAGTTTGGATGCATTTTACATTATTTTTTGTTTGCTTGTTGATAGGGCTAAGTATCAAGAAAGTATACTCTCTTGGGAAAGGGATATAGAATTTTGACAATACCCTCATTTCAGGGAGTTCCTATAAAAGAGAGGCTACAGGACAGTCTTGAACTTGACTGAAATATTTTTGTTTAAGCCCACTTGGTGATCGGCTTGCTTCACTTTCTTGGGGATACCGGTTCAGAGGAAATTATTTGATTATACTCCACCAAAACGCTTTTCTTGATTATCACCACGGCACCCGTGACATACTCTCGTGGCACCCTAGGGTGCCTCGGCACTCATTTTGGGAACCTCTTGTATATACTAAACCAATAGTAAATTTAGAAGGTAAATTTCCTAAATTGCAGACACATCAGCAGAAAACGAAACAGAAGAAAATTGTTTTAGACCATGAAAAATATATAATCTGCATCACCTTTATATGCTATCGTACCATATCAATACATTTTCTAACAGAACGTAACAGCTACAATAGCATTTTATCATATTGAATTAAGGCAAACCTACTCGAGGGATAATTGCCTCAGGGGGGTGGGTGCCTTGACAAGGGACTTTTTAAGGGGTTCACGTTACAACTGATGAAAACCACCCAAAACTTTAGAACGTTAAATCGACAGCCGCGTGGTAGGCTAGAACCCGAGGCTTTCACACTTCGGTCATCTACCATGTTCAGCATTTTTTCCACTCGGTTTTGGTGGGGCCTGCTACACTAGTATGTTGAAAGAGTTTCCCAGTAAAATTTCAGAGAGGCCATGGACCATGGGCGCAGGCAGAATATTTCCCAGGGGGGGCAAAGATTACTCCAGGGGGGGCAAAGACTACTCAAGGGGGGACAAAGACTACTTCCACGTATGGTTACCATGTTGGAAAGAACAAAAAAGCAAGGGAATACACTGCATTCAAAAATCCAGGGGAGGGGCATTACCCCCCCTGGATGCCATCGTAATTAGTGTCATTAGAAATTTCATCGAATTTTTAAAAGAAAAAGCCTTTATTGTTCTTATGCCAACATTTAAAGGCAATAAACCGTAATGTAATACAGAAGATCTGATAAATTTAGAACGATAAAAATTGGGTGTGAAATTAGGTTGAAAGTATACATGGTAACATTATATGCACAAAAATATAAATATGCATAACAATTAAGACTTAAATCGGATGAGGCATTAAATAACATTACTGTAAAACACATGAAAATTAAGATCGGCGTAGAAAATACTCTCAGCCAATAAGCTTTAAGCAAGCATTGGAATCGAAAAAAAATCTACGTTTGAACGTTTAACAGCATTTGAGTTACTTCATGTTCCACGTTTTGAAGATCAACTACAGATTCTCTTCGCAGGTTCTTATCAATTTTCATAAGTTCTATCCTATTTAACCGAAATCCTGGATGATCAAAACAATCTGTCGATACAATATGCAAAATTAGCACCCAACAAAATTAAAGCAGAAATAAAATCAAAGCATGTAAGAAATAAAATATAAGATGTTTACACTGACTGCATTTCTGGTGGCCACTACATACAGTAGCATTCATCGTTATTGCTGCGATGGTCTTAATGGCAACCGAGCAGTGGAATTTAGTTCTGATGTTGCAGCTGTAATTTATTATTCATCTTATGAATATTTTTTATCCAAATTTTTACATCCCGCTGAGATATTAACAAAGATGTTTGAGACACAAAATATTACAACAGTAACTATTTACAATTGTAATGATGATTAAGATTTTTTTACAGTTTAATTAATACTGAAAGGTTAATAAAATAATACTTAAAAATTGATAATTAAAAAAATAATTACAAACTGATTTTCTTTTTTCTTTAATCTTTTACAGTAATTTTTATTCATCAAATAATGCAAATCCTATGTCATATGTCCTTGAGTAATGTTCTCCATAAGTTAATGAATTTTTTTTTTTTTTTTTTTCAAATCGTTGCATCAACTTTTCATAAACGCAATTTTTATGGGCAATAGGGCATGTCATGTACTACAACATATATTATTTTGGTGATTCTAAGTCACCGAGAACATTAAAATATTTAATTATAATATCTCTATTTATTATTTAATAATATTTGTAATTATTCAAAAAATATACTCTTTAAGGTTTCCTAAAACCTCGCGTTAGTTTTATCTCTCTAGCTCAATTAGTTTACGAGATCTCTCACTTTGAAAGATAATTATACGTAAGCCTTTTTTTTTTTTTTTTTTTTTTTTTTGCATATTTGAAAATAAAGCGGAATACGGCAGCAAAACATATATGAATTGCAGAGTGTACAGTGCTTAATTTGGGCCGGAGCTCACCGGAGCTCAGCTCCGGTACTTCGTTTTATTGAGGGAATTTTTACATATTAGGCAAAACCAACCGGAGCTCATGAATATCGGGATCCGGAGCCCATAATTACATATTAATTTGTCATTTTTATGCTTTCCACACACACATCGATTTTAACAGGCAGACCACACAGGATTCGTTTCGCCTCAAACCTATTCTAGCATTCTGAAACAGATTTCAGTCAGCTTAGCAGAAGCCGATATATCTGTGACGTATCTTGGTGCACAACTCGTAGCTTCCTTTTAACCAAAACCAAAACTGCTGCTTCTGATGTCACTACGCTTCAACTGGCTTCCACTAAGAGGAATTTATTCAGATTTTTCCGGTCGTTTAGAATCGCGAAAGTTCGAAAGATCTTGTTTTCGTAACTCTGAATACGCAAGGTAATTAAGATGGGCTTGCCAGGCGCTTTTGAGTTTATAAGTGTCAATAAATAATAAAGGATATAAACACTCAAAATGTTGATTACGGATAATTACTAATTTAGTTAATTAACTAAAATTTTTACTTTTATTATTTTATTTGTTTAAATATTGATTTAATAAATTTGTACACATATGGACAAACTAAAGAGTAATTGTATACTAACGCAATTCCTAAATATAAACAAAAAGTACTAATTGTAATTATCTTAATTAATTTTAGAAGTTTTGGGGTCTTATGCTGGGATCTTAAATATGATATTTTCGAAAATGTCAAAAACATGAGATATTTTGATATACTGTAAAATCACTTATTTTCGCGAAAATGAAGATGTCGGTAATTTCGCGAGCTGAAAACTTCCCGAAATTTATATGAATAGAATCGAAATTTTAACCGAAAAGGCTTCGCGAGGCTTTAATTTTCGCAATTACGACCGGTTCGCAGAAGTCGCGAAAATTAAAGCCTCGCGAAAATAACTGATTTTGCAGTATATAAAATATTTTCAGTTCTAAGTTACTATTGATAAATGTTTTCGGACATGATATTAAAGTTATAAAACAAATATACTCCATTTTATAGTTGTACGTAATATATAATTTACTGTAATTTTTTGAACAACAATTTTTTCCGGACACCAAAAAGAATTCCAGTACATAATACTCTGCAATTGATCATACTTTAAAGCATTTTTTAGACATATTAATCTACTTCAAACAAAACAACATTTATAAATGTTATTTAGGATCACAAAGTGATGATTTTGGTCGAAAATGGTATCTGCAGTGATTATGGCTTTTTTAGAGAAGCAACCAAAAGAATTTCAGTACATTACTATCTATGGCAGCGTAGAAATAATCATACTTTTCAAGCACAATACAAGAAGTATATACAATTATAGCTGTTCACTCTTCTGTTAGAAGAAGGAAATAATATTCTTTTACAGGATCTCGCAAATTTAAATTAATAGCGATATACAGCTTTTTTTTTTTAGATTATCTCTAAAATCTCGCTCAAGTGTAAAGGTCCTGAATTTTGTTCTACCCCTTGCCGATCGATCTACTGCTCTTGAGTTTTGGGTGATTTTGATGTAACATGAACAGCTTCAGAAAACCTTAAAAACTAAAATAGTGGTAGTTAAAAACTACCCTTAAACTAACTTAAAAACTAAACTTCCCTAGGCACTCCCCCTGCGCCTAGGGAATCCCCCCCCTCCCCTTAGGCAGATAGCCCTCGTGTAGCATTGCCTTAACCAACAAATTAAAATATCTCCAAATTTAAGTACAATACATCGCCAAATTCGGTACAAAAATATGGCTGTGTTGGAAAGTGTTTTATAATCGATGCATTCAGAATGACTTATTTTGTTTTTCTAATTAAATTCAAAGTAACACCAATTCTCCATTTATTTCTTTTTATGTAAAAATTTAAACTAAAGTGAGTTTTTCTGCACCTATGGCTCTTTTGGTGTATAACAGATATTTTCGATAGTAAGTTATTGTTGATAGATATTTTCAGGCAACAGGCATTTGTAATATAAGTGTTTTTAATTCTATCTGTCATTCATTCCTAAGAAATTCTTCCAATTATTTTATATGTTCTACCAATATGTTCTACCTACCCCGTACTGAAGGGATAGCTCGGACTTACAGTACGCCGCTGTATATGAGCATAAGCTCGAGAATATTAGGGCTCCGGTACTTCTTTTGCTAGAAATTAAGCCCTGCATTGGCACATCAAGTCGATATTAATATGTAAGTTTCCTTTCAGGTTGCCATTGGAGGCCGAAATATAATACTTATCTGACTAGACTCTTTTAGAATTAAATATTTCAGAATAAATATTCTAAACTCTTCTTTTTACAGTCGAATCTCCGAAAGTTGGACACCCGCGGTTTTCTCAAAAAGTGTCGCACAAACAGAGATGTCCAACTTATGAAGATATCTTTCAATGAACACACTGAAAGATATCATTGGCACACTGCGCTCTCCAGAAATTGTCCAACTTAAAAATGCAAGGACGTAGCGAGGGCACTTGGCCCCCTCCGCAATTTTGAATTTTATTGGCAAAATGACAACAGTCAAGCCTTTTGAGAGAAATTCAACCTTTTACATCTCCACTCCCCTCTCCCGCGAAGTTATAGAAGACAACCTTTTACGAAAGGAAAGTGTTTCAAAAGATATGTGACAATCTGTCTAAATTAACATGAAGCCTTGGACAGACATTTCTCATAGCGCCTCTGATAGTTATGTATGCGCATTCATGAATAAAACATTCTGCCCCTTTTTAGAATTATTTTTGAAGCTACAACTATTTATGAAGCTACAACTATAACCGGTTTCTGTGCTACCGACCGAATGCTGGGGGTCTATTCTGCCACGTTCGTTTAAGCGAACGCTCGGATTTGTGACGCCATCCAAAACTTATACATACCGCATCCTAGTTAACGAACGTTCGAAAAATTGGTATTGTGGAAGCCCTCCTAGTGAACGTTCAAAACAGACTACAGCGTGCGAAAGGCGGAGCTAGTTCCATACGTTTCGTCCCACAGCATTGATGTCACACACAGAGGCGGATCTACGGGGGGGGGGGGGGCTATAGGGGCTATAGCCCCCCACATTGAAACTGAATTTACACTAGGTAGAACAGGGTTTTGATGCTCAGTTAAAAACTGCTTATCTAAAAATCGGTTGTTTTAAAATTTTAATTTACTTTTTTGATTTACTACTCTGATTTTTAGACTTGACCTCAGTCAATGGCTTTCAACCCTTTCGTTCACAGGCTACAGGTATTTTCAAAACCTCAGAGTCCCAAGGAATCGCTCGAAATTTCGTCTCCCCCTTGAAACATTTCAGCTTCTTTTTGATCAGTAACCAAGTTGTTATCGTCTTTTCCATATATACGTGAACAGCGAAGAATAGTTCATTGTCATAACGGGTTATTGCAAGTTGGTTAATGACAGGAAAAAAGAGCAGTATTTGAGCGATGATGTCCATTCACCCACTGCAAAGTCGTAAAAAGGGGAGCTAGTCCGTGGCAAGGGCGGTTCTAGAGTTGCAGTCTGGGAGGGGTAATGATATTTTATAATTTAAAATAAATTCAGTGTCTCAGAGTAGGATTGACTCCTGGGGGGTGCACAATGGAAAGGGGACCCTTATGACTGCATAATACACTTCATATCTGTAAACTAGCTGAAGCAGCCGTTCTTCGCACGGATTGGATATTGTCAAAACCAACATATACAAATGAAAATAGTTCCGCAGTGGTCTGGGCGCTCAACTCCGTTCCTATAAGAACACGGCAAGTGAAGCAGCATCCGGCCTGGCCAGTGCTCGGAAGGGTGAACACCCTCTCGGCTCGTCCGCTGTCGGACCCTGTACGCTCGTGGGAGTTGGTGCACATAATATCCATCGAGGCTCCAATGTTGTTAAACGATACCTCTGGGGGTACCGATTTCAGATGGTGGTTGGTCTCTCATCTGGAATCGGTTCAAAATTAGGCACCAACAAGTAGAAGTCCAACCCTCTCGGGGACAATGGCACTCCTCTTTCCATGGAGACGACAACAACAACAACAAATGAAAAGAAGTAAATAAATATCAAACAAATTTTGGTTATAGATCTAATCGCCTATAAAAACAGTTTTATAATATTCATCAGGCATAGTCTAACTATACTTGATTTTTTTTAAATACTGTTTGGAAAGTGCATCATATTCCCCGCGTATTTGTCCTCTTGTTCTTCAAAATTGAAATCCATGCATTTTCTAACTATACTTCACCTTTATTTACTCGAATATAAACACCAATATTCCCATTAAATAAACAATAGGATTAGGCAATTTCTCGACAAAGATGGTTGTGTTTTGTTGTGTTGTGGGATTACCGCCGATTAGCAACGCTCGGGCTCTATGCCGAGGGCGTGGTGCCCTCCGTCGGGGTCTTTCTAAGGGGTCCTAACCTGTATTTACGCTAAGTTCCGAAGGAAACCACGCAAAATTCCGAACGGTTAAGTCGGCGGACGTGACCTGGTTTTGAACCAGGCATCTTCCGTCTCCCAGCTCAGCGTGTTATGCGCTTGGCCACTGGTGGGGCACTCGACAAAGATGGTAGATATCGCTTCGCGGACTTATATCTTTTATGCCAATTTTCGTTATACATCATCAAAAATGGCAAACCTTGGGGATTTTTCTTGTTTAATCAGGCAACCCTTGAAACTTGATTCGCCCTTTCACCAGGTAGACAAAAATCTTTGTCCGGAAATTAACAGCACCCAAGAGCTAAATATTACGTAAAAAACACCTTTTTTGTCAACTTACCCTTTATAATGGTCGATTTTTTTAAAAATTTGAAAAATATTTTTATGAATTTGTGTTTGTTACATTAACTCTAAAAAACTCTGAAAATGACTGTTATGCATTCGTGTTAGCCACAAAATTCTTGCTTTAAAATGTAGCTATCTCTTTTTCGCTTTGAGATATGATGGAAAATTTGACTCCCCCGTTATGATGCGAATTCTAAAAAAAACCTAAAGATAATTTTAAGACATTTGTGTTCACTATATTTTTAAGCAAGAATTTTAGGCTATCTCTTCTTCCTCTGACATATGAAGGGAAATGTGAAAAGAACGTTTTGGCCCCTTACACCCACTTGGGTGCGAATTCTAAAACACCCTGACACAGATTTTTAGGCATCCTTGTTCGCTACATTCTAAAGGAAGAATTTTATTACTATCTCTATTTCCATTTGAGATATGATGGAAAATTCGAAAATAACGTTTTGGCCCCTTATCCCCCTTTTCATGCGCATTCTAAAGAGCCCAAACGAATTTTAAGCATTTCTATTCCCTATACCTTTAAGCAAGAATTTTAAAGCTATCTTTTTTTTCCTCTCATATATCAAGAGAAATGTGAAAAGAACGTTTTGGATCCTTACCCCCGTTTGGATACGATTTTTAAAAAAAACCTTGAAAATAATTTTTAGGTGTTGCTGTTAGTTGCATTTTAAAACAAGAATTTTAGGGCCATCTCTTTTTTTCCTCTGAGATATGAAAGGAAATGTAAAATAATGTTTCGGGCCCCTTACGCCCGTTTGGGTGCGGATTCTAAAAACCCCAAAAACAACTTTGAGGTATTTGTGTTGTTACATTTTAAAGAAAGAATTTTACGGCTATCTCTTTTTAACACTGAGTTATGAAGGGAAACGTTAAAAGAACGTTTTGGGCCTCCATCCCTGTCTGGGTTCGAATTTTTAAAAATCACTTCTTAAATGACGCCTCAGGCACAAAAGCTACAAGCTCCTAAAATTTCATGTCTGTACCTCCAGTAGATTTGGCTGGAAGATGATCGTCAGTCAGGACATCTTCCTTTATATATGAAGATAAAATGTTTAATTAATCATAAAATGTGAAATAAATGTTTAATTAATCACATAATTAATGAATTATGTAAATACTGAAAATAATAACCTTGCATCTTTGCCCCCCATCAATCAAAATTATTGTTATATTTGAAGAGTTCCTATGTTTGCCATGTAGTGTTATTTGTTTATTTCACTCCAGTGAATTCCCCATACAGAATTATTTTTTACTTTTGTTTTCAAAATCCTGGGAGGGGTAATTACCCCCATTACCCCCCCCGTAAAACCGCCAATGGTCCGTGGTATATATAAATACGCTAAGGAAAACCTTTGTGTCCCGTTTGCAGCACGAACGGATGAGCGCGAAATTCCGCACAGTTAAAGTTCGTATGGAGGTAGGTGGTTGTGCGAATGTTAAATTTTTCGTGTAATGTGCTAGTGCAGCGTAAAAAAAATTATGGGAGTGATTTGGCACCAGTGCCATATTACCGGCAGGGGAAACGGGGCAACAGCCCAGGGCCCACAGATTTTAGGGGCCCAAAAATCTTACATCTTACATTTTTATAATTTTGCAGTAAAATTACAAAGGATTAAAAAAAAATTATAAGTTCAATGATTTTTTAATTATAAAGTATGAACAATGAAAATATAATTCAAATTTACATTTGTATAAATTAATTTAAACTTATTTTTAATTCTTTGAAATACTCTATAGTCGATAAAGCATACCACCCTGTAGGAAAATAACTCACCACATTTTGTAAAGAGCATTTTTAATGTTAAAAATAGCAAAATTTTTGTGTAAATTATTTGATGTTTTAAAAAATATATACAAAAATGACTTTTACAAAAAGTGGTTCAATTCCATACATGTTGGCAACTGTGATATAACATTTAACTATCAGTTTCGCTGACATCATGTATGTATATTCATTTATTTCAGATTACTTAAAACAAAATTTGTGTTTTAAAGGGGTAAGAAATTTAAAACTTGCGGACTTTTGTGTCCCTTTTGCAGCGCACTGCTCGAACGGATGACCGTGAAATTCGGCACAGTTAAAGTTCGTATGGAGTTGTTTGTGCGAATGTTAAAATTTTTGTGTAGTATGCTAATGCACCGTAAAAAATTAGAGAAGTAATTTGGCACGCGTATTTCGCGCTAAGCGCGATGGTTGCTGTGTCAATTTTGAAATAAAAACACTAAGTTTCAGCAGTACTATAGGATTATAGTATTACAACAAATTTGCAAGAAATGAAATTATTCCCCCCAGTTTGGTGAAACGCCAATGACTAAGATGTGCTTTAGCCCTGTGCTTGGCGACTTTTTTAGACGGTCGATAAGTGCGCAAAGTGTTATAAATTTCATGTTTTAAAGCTGTGGAAAAACGAACCGAACAGGACAGGTTGCAATCTAAAAGACTCTCCACTGAAACTCTCCAATTCTACAATTTCTTAGCTATCTCCTGCTACGCAATATGTTAAAGCAAATTTTCTCAAATATTATTGAAGAAATACCTCAGCAATTAATAGGGAATGAAAATAATATTATTAATGAAGCGCATGGAAATATTTCCGAAAACATACTCTCAGATAACCTACTGAAGTCAGTTATAATAGAACCTAAAAATGATGATTGAATTTTTATTAATGCTCACTTAATCGAATATCTGATTAATAGAGAACATATCACCATAGCTACGGTAAAATAATTTGCTATGATGACAATGGAATCAATAACTATCCAGTAGTTTTTGAATTCTTTCACTATGAATTTTTTTTTCGGTTAGCCGGGAGCAAGTGAAAAATTGCGGAATAATTGTCATCTGCGCCAAATGCTTACAAAACTAAAGCGATTTCTAGTATATAGTCGCTTATCCCTTTCCATATTTTGGAAGTTCAATTTAATTTCGTATTTTAATTTAATTCCACACGTTTTTCATAATTCCAAATTATGTAACCAATAAGCATACAATTATATTTTTAATATTTTGATATTTTTGTATAAATTGGTTTCTGTATATAAATGCTATTTTGTACACGGGCTAAAATTCTCGGCTTTGTTTTGGGGAACGACAGTGTTTCAGAAGTAGTCTTTAAACATTTCTCCGAAAAAAAAGCGGTATTTGCGCCTGGCTAACCGAAAAGTACCATATTTTGCCACCACATATGTTAGTATTGAAAGTTAATTGCATCGTTATACTAATCAGAAACTTAAATACAAAGGAAGCATTAGTCAACGGAACAAGAATGCGCATCAAATTTATCTATCGTAGTGCTATTGATTAAGGAGTTTGAACTGGAACCTCAGGCAATAAAAGAATTTTAATTCCACTTATAAAAGATTCTGGTACTATTTTTACCATATCCTTAAAAAAAACTCACTTTCCAAATATACCTGCATTTGCGATGACAGTAAATAAATCTCAAGGACAAACATTCGAAAAAAGTACATATTTATTGAGGCAGCAATTTTTTTATTCATGGTCAGTGGTACGCCTCAGCAAGTAGAGTTCACTCATTCGACGGTTTCAGAATTTATAACTCCGAACATAAAGGGCCTTTAGCCGAGGACGGCTCCAGGCTGAATTTTGGGAGGGGGCCACTAGACTTCAGATTATCTTAAATTAATCAAAACGCAATCTGAATGTGTGAAATCGTACAGGAACGTATGAAATTTAAGTCGGTAGAGGGAGATGACCACTATGACCCGCTCTCTGGAGCTGCCTTTGCATTTAGCAAAATATGATAGAGTTTTTATAAAAACACTGTCTTCACAGAAAAGTGTGGTGGTTGTAAAGTGAAATTGTACAAAAGTGGTCACTATAGACAGATGGTCTCTTAGCCAAGGTGGTCACTTTAGTAGGTTCCATTGGATATGGAATCTTGAGACATACTCCTTGACAGTAGAACTTTATTCACGCTCAAATTTAAAAATTGGATAGTTTGTGGTCGAATTTCGACCACCGGCTGAGAATTATAATTTAAACATAAACAGTCTTTGCGCGCCTTGTGCGCTGCACGTCTCGGCTTCTGTACTGGTGTGTACCTGATGTGGGATACCTTATGATTGATGTACATAGTTCGGGGATACTATTACTATGGCTAATTTTCCTTATCTGGTTTCCGGACATTTCCTGTTCATACAAAAGTACACTCCTTTTGAACGTTTAGGATTGGTGGAAAAATTTCTTGGAAGTACTCTAATCCTTTCTAAGCAGGCTTCAAAAGCTTAACCCATTGAAATCGCTTAGCCGCTTGGTCGTTCTTTTCGGGTGAAGCTCTAGTGTGAATCATTTGCTCTCTGTCTAGCTCCGTTCGTGTGTAGAATTTAATTTAAATGCAGATATTATAACCTCAAGAAAGCGGTCATTGAGTCGTAATATAGGTGATTATTTTATGAAAAATCCGAAAAATGATAATTTGTCTAGTGAAAGTGAAATTGCAAATCATGAGGTAGAAATCATAAATGCACAGCCCCAGAACAAGCTATTTCAAGAGGAACAGAACTCACAAAATATACATGCATTACTATCAGGCAGTTTGTTAAGAGGTGCATAATTAGAAGTAATACAATGATATTATGGAAAAAAGAGGTATGATTTAAATTAATTTTTTCAGTCATTGTTTTTCCTATGCAGTGTAAGTCCTAGCAGATTCGAGTGTTTTATTTTATCAGAAATTCGCACACCTTTCACGAAAATCAATTACGTAATGCTATAGGCAGGCAGAAAAATGAAATATACAGGCAACATTGCCAAATGTCGCCAAGCTTGGATAACTGTACCCAAATTATGGAATACCCAGTAAGTTAGCCCCCCCCCGCCCTTTACCCAATCCTAGATCTGCCACTGGTCACACAAACAGGAGTGATGATTTTTACCTCACTTCCACGTATTAGATTTGAAAGGTTTAAGAAGTACTAGCTGTCTGCCAGTGGTCGAAATTCGACCATAAAGCATTATTATTATTATTATTTATTTTTATTTTTTTGAGCGTGAATGAAGTTCTGTCAAAGAGAGTGTCTCAAGATTCCATATACCGTGGAACCTACTAAAGTGACCATCTGTCTATAGTGGCCACTTTTGTACAATTTCACTTTACAACCACCACACTTTTCTGTGAAGATGGTGATTTTGTAAAGACTCTATCATGCTTTGCTAAATGCAAAGCTAGCTCCAGCGAGTGGGTCATAGAGGTCATCTCCCTCTACCGACCTTGGATTTCACACATTCAGTTAGCATTTTGAACAATTTAGACTAATCTGAAAAGTCTAGTTGCCCACTCCGAAAATTCAGCCTAGAGCCGTCCTCGGCTAAAGGCCCATTACATTCGGAGTTATACAATCTCAAACCGTCGTATGATTGAACTCGACTTGCTGAGGCGTGCCACTTACCATGTATAAAAACTTGCTGCCTCAGTAAATTTCCACTTTTATCGAATGATTGTCCTTGAGATTTATTTACTGTCGTCGCAAATGCAGGTATATTTGGAAATTGGGTTTTTTGAAAGGATATGGTAAAATAGTACCAGAATATTTTATAAGTGGAATTAAAATTCTTTTATTGCCTGCAGTCCCTGTTCGAACTTCGCAATCAGTAGCATTACGATATATAAACTTGATACGCAATCTTGTTCCATTGACTAATGCTTCCTTTGTATTTAAGTTTCTGATTAGTATAACGATGCAATTAGCTTTAAATACTTACTTATGTGGTGGTAGTTTTATCAGTCGCAAATCCCACCAACTGTTTTTTCTGGGAAACGTTTAAAGACTAGTTCTCAAACACTGTCGTTCCCCGAAACAAAGCCGGAAATTTTAATCCGTATACAAAATAGTATTTATGTACAGAATTCAATATATACATAAATATCAATATACTAAAAAGAAATTTGTATGCTTATTGGGTACATAATATGGAATTGGAGAAAACATGTGGAATTAAATTAAAATACGAAATTAAATTAAAGGATTCCGGGGCACAAAATTTTATTTTTTTTTATTTATAGCTACTTTATAATGATTTTTTTTTCTGAAATATATAACTATGTCAAGATACCTTTCCATATAAAAAACTCTTGAAAAGATTGAAATTTAATTTTTTATAAATTAAAAAGTTTAAAATTTAAACATATTTTATTTTTGATATAACTGCAGAACCAATAGCTCGATTTGCATATTTCTTTCACTTTTGGACACAGAAAAGATGGCATTTTAATTTGTCTTCGGGATTTTTTAAAATATTGTTTATATATTTTTTAATTAATATAAAAGTTAAAAAATCACTCTTTTTAAAGAGTTTTATAGCTCTAGGGCATGAATTTTTAAACCTTTTGTCCAAAATCAAAATTCCTGAAGACAAATTATTAAAAATATAATAGAGAAAGTCTACAAAATTTCATACCTGTACTATATAAGGAACTTGAGATATATCCTTTTAAAGTTTAGGAATCGCAAAAAAACTGATTCCGAGATAAATGGACTTAAAGATTTAGGTATACGTAAAAGCTAAGATTTCCACAAATTCTTACTCAATACATTTCGTCTTCATTCATTAATGTAAATTATCAAATATAATGCAAAAAGCACTTTAATAAAAACCAAAATAATATTAAAAAATATTAAATTAAGCATGTCCCTTTCCTAATGCTGTAACTGCTTGAACAGCTCTTCTGTTGATACTAAATGGAGATTTAGTTGTCTTCGTTAACAGACGTTGTGACGAGAACATAATAAATTGAAAGTCGCAGTTATTGCAGGATAAAACCAATTCATGTGCCAAGCCATATTTTTTTCCCAAGCATAAATTCAGACTTGAACTTTTACATTTTTCACAACAGCAATTTTGAAGGATATTCTGCAACACTCCCAGACTTAAAATAATGTTGCATGAAAACAAGGAAGCATCAAATTGAGATGGCTCATCACTTTGAACTGCAGGCACACTTATATTATTTTTAAGTTCTTGTGTTCGGCAAAAATCACTTTTACCAGGATCAGAAGTAGTTGATAACACTTTTTGACGCTTAGCTTTCATCAAGTTCGACTTTTTAGCAGTCTATTTTCTTTTTCGTCCCATTGTTATCGTAGATATGAATGTTTATTCAAAACACAAGTTCAAACCGAAACATTAAATTACTAACAATTTGTAAACTATTTACACTAACAAACTTTTGTAAAATAAACAGAAAACTTAACAACATTCACCAACAACTAACTCAACAAAAGAACCTAACACGACAAAATAAATAAGGCTTTTAGAAAGATAATACAGCACTGTGGAACCGCTAAAACAAGCATGGATCGCAAGAAATATCTAATAAACAAATATCCACTCACTTCACTTCGAAGAAAGTAGAAGAAAAAAAGATATAGTAAAAATAGAGCAATCATAACGGTTTGTTTACATTCTGCCACCCGGAGAGGGCCCTTTAATTCCAGACAGGTGGCGTGATAAGCACAGCTGTTGCAACGTAAAAGTTGTTATATCTACAGATGTAATCATCGTAGAAACATGCGGTTTGCAGTATTTGATTCTAAACATTATGTAGTATTTTTTAAAGCAAAAAAATAAAAATGTGTTTTTTTCGAGATTTTTGTGCCCCGGACCCCCTTAAACTTCCAAAATATGGAAAGGGATAAACAACGATTTACCTGAAATCACTTTAGGTTTGTCAGCATTTGGCGCAGATCACAATTCTTTGGCAATTTTTTCTTGCTCCCGGCTAACCGAAAAAAAAAACCCAAACCATTCATAGACCCTTATTCAGATAGATTTAGTAGCTACTAAACCTATTGTTTGGTTACTAAATTTAGTAAATTCGATTCAGATAGAATTTGGAGGCGGAGATACTAAACACGTGACTAAAACAAGCTGCTAAAATTACGTGACCAAACAAGTTACTAAATCACCGACTAAACAAACGTACACCTGGAGCAAGCGCTCTGATTGGTCTAACTTCCCTGTCAACTTTTCCCTCATTTTTCCCTTGGTGTTAGTCACGTGTTTAGTAATAAATGTATCTGAATTCCTATTTACTAACTTTTAGTATCCCCGCCCAATTACTAACTTAGTAACTGAACAATAGGTTTAGTAACTACTAAATCTATCTGAATAGTAGCCATAGTCAAAGAATTCAAAATCTTTACTGGATAGTTATTGATTGCATCGTCATTAGCAAATTATCATATATCGTAGCTACGGTTATATGTTCTCTATTCATCAGATATTCCATTAAGTCATCATTATTAAAAGTTCAATCATCATTTTTAGGTTCTATTATAACTGACTTCAATATGTTATCTGAGAGTATGTTTCCGGAAATATTTCCATACATTTCATTAATAATATTATTTTCATTCCCTATGAATTGCAGAGGTATTTCTTCAATAATATTTTCCGAAAAAATTTGCTTTATCATACTGCATGGCGGGAGATTCTGTAAGGCGTCTTTTGGATTGCAAGATGCCCTGTTCGGTACGTTTTCCACAGCTTTAAAATATGTAATTTACAACACTTCATCCACTATTGACCGTCTAAAAAAAGTCGCCAAGCACAGGACTAAAGCACATTTTACTAATTGGCGTTTCACCAAACTGGGGAATAATTTCACTGTTTGCAAATTTTTACGTAATACTATAACCCTATAGAACTGCTGAAGCTTAGTGTTGTTATTTCAAAACTGACACAACAATGGAACCATCGGCCGACTTGGCGTGAAATACTGTGTGCCAGGGGCGTAGCCTAGGGGGTCATAACCCCCCATGAGAATTTTTTGCCATACAAAATGCATATTATTCACTACATTATCACACACACGTATACATATTGTTGCGGAATTACTCTGCTACTCCTGGGGTTCGTCGTTCTAAAGTCCTGTTGGTGTAAAAAAGTTCAAGTAAAAAGTCACTTGTCAGGATGGAACACGAAATTTATTGCTTCTAGAACTTCGTATAACAATCAGCTGTACACAATACACAAGCACAATCTAGCAGTAACGTGCTTTTAACAATCCGCTTGTATCAGAAGCTCTCACAAATGCTGTATTTCTCACACAAAATAAGTCACTTTCACAGGCAAAAATTCCGTGGAAATATTCAAGGGATATAGTACACAATCCCTTAAGACACAGCAATGAAGAATTTACACACAGCACTTTAAAAACAGCTTCGCAAAACAAGCTAAAACACAGCTTCTATAGCACTATCAATTCACACAAAACAAGCGTACTGAGAGCTCTTCACACGTTGAGCGTTCAACCCGCACTGAACCTTCGGGGCGACGTGCGCTTCTATAAATAGCCGACGCAGGAGGTACAAGAGGTTTCCAGAAAAGTCAATTTCTCGAGGGTTCTACATAAAGCGTAAATTTTGATTACGTCATAGAAGATAAATGTTAGGTTATTATGCGTTTTTAATGCAGGAAAAACAACTTCCAGGCCCCATTGGGAAAATCGCGCCAAATGACCAAAAATTCGCCAAGCTTGGCGACTTTTGGCGAAATATCGCCAAATTTGGCGCCAAAAATAAGTCCCCAAATGTGAAGAGATCTAAGCTCTAGGACTAATATTTCTCGAGTTTTCTAGAACCTCCATTGAAAAACAATGGCAAACCGAAACCTCCATATCTCCGGTTCTAATTGGCCGATTTTGATGCAACAAAAAGCAAAATTTATCTATTTGAAGCGTAGAATACGAATTTTAAACCATTTTAAGCCACAGAGCAGCGCGTTGCCCCGAAAATTCGTAACAATATATATGAGTTGTAGTAGTCGTAACCCCCAATGAAAAATTCCTGGCTACGCCCCTGGTGTATCAGATTAATTCTCTAATTTTTTACGGTGCAAAAGCATATTACATAAAAATTTTAACATTCGCACAACCACCTCCATACGAACTTTGCCGAATTTCGCGCCCATCCGTTCGCACAATGTGCTACAAAAGGGACAAAGTTTTGCTTAGCGTATTTATATATGCATAAATAAATTAAATAACTTTACTGATACTTTAGAGCACACTTTGGCTGCATTCGTAAACGACAAACTCGTTGCACGAGTTTTCATAAGAAAACTGCAATGCGTGTGTTTAGTGCTGTCAGTGGTTATCAGTTTCTTTTGACTTTACGAACAACTTCAGTTTATTTAGTCTCGTTGCCTAGGAGACATATTTGTTTACAATTCGCGAATGCGTTAATTTTGCTGAGGAGATTTTTTTAGTACATACACTATAAAATCAACAGGATTTAAAAAAGAAAGAGTGTCCATAATTGAAGTGCACAGATCAAAATTTAGAAATTTCAACTTCATTTTTTCAAAAGTATTCAGCAAGAGAAGTTCAAATTTCGCTAATAACGGTATAAATCAACTTCAATCTCAACACTAAAACATGCATTTTTGATTTTACTAAAATGAAAAATAGAAGAAAATGATTACCTTTGAAAAATGATGTACCTTCGTAGCATTTTCTAAAGTACGCATGAATTTCCACCTCGAAAAAATAATATTTGCAGCTTTAGCAAATGTAAAATGCTTTTCACAACAACATACTTTTAGATAACAACAGACGCCATTTGAAAACTGCAACAACGTGCAGCAACTGTATCTTCTAAACAACTGACGAAACCTTAGCAGATATCAGTTTATTTCGTTTGAAACTAATCGCACTCAGTTTTGTATACGAACGCTCTAATTTAAAAACTATATGCACTCAGTTTCCCTTACGAAGGCCTTAGATGGAAACTCATTGCACGAGTGTAACTCGTTTGGCGTTTACGAATGCAGCCATAATTAACGAAACCTTTCCACACTACTACATAGTGAACAAAGCCGCTCAACTGTTGTTGTTGTTAAAAGTTGAAGTAGTAGTAATTTTCTTTTCTTGTTTAATATATAAACTGCTACACTTACCCTTATTAAAAAGAAACAAAAACTGACATTTCCAAATTAAAGTTCTAAATTACACTTTTGAATTAAGAGTTCCAGCCTAGAAGTTAAAGTTCAAACTTTTCCAACTCCCATCTTTTCACACAGCATCAACAGTCTTGGTTTGTGCAGATTTAATGACACGCACGCCCAAACCCCAGATTTAAATCCTGCCAATATGGACACTTCGATATCTGGTACACAAGGGAACCAAAAAGAAGAAAGTACTAGAGGCTCCACATTTTATGCCGAAATTGTCGGCAACTGGATGGATATCTTCGCGAACTCAAGGATATCTTGGACGAAGCCCCCAAAACTGACTTATCTGGAGAACTACTTAGGATTAGATCAAAAAACGTTGCACACTACCGTAAGGTGCAGGAGTATCTTGAAACAAAAACATCAAATTCAGCACAGTTGATCCCAAAATCGAGCGATCAAAAAAGATGGTTTTAAAGGGTATCCCCACCTCCACTTCCATTGAGGAAATTGAAAACCTTTTAAAGGAAAAGAACTTTCACACCCTCAAAGTAGCATATATGTGAAACAAAACAACTAATCTGCCCCTCCCTCTCTTTGTTGTGACTGTGAGAAACTCTCCCCACTTTGAGGATATATACAAAATAACTGACTTTAATGGTATTGATGTCAATGTTGAGACTAAAAAATCCAAACCATTCAAACATGTTATAATTGTCAAGCCTTCGGGCACAGCTCGCTTATCTGCAAATTAAGCCCAAAATGTCTCAGAGTTGCCGGCCCTCATTTAGCCAAAAACTGCACTCTGCCTAAGGATTCTAGAGACGCCACTTGTGCTAACTGCAGTGGCCTCCACCCCGTCAATTACGCTGCTTGCCCTAAAACCTCCCCCCATAATAGAGGGGAAAACCCAATTGCCCCTGCTCTTGCTAGGAGAAAAAATAACAAAAATTCTCGACCTAGCTTCAACAGCAAGAAAGTAAATAGCAATGTTTCTTACGCTTCAGTTTTGAAAACAAGTACTCAAACCCAAAATAAACATACTCCCAAAACTCTTCCGTATACCGTAAGCGGGGGCAGGTCGCCAAGCCAGATACATCGCCAAAGCGTATGATAAATAAACAGGCCTCTCAGCGTTGCTAATCCAGAAGAGGTATTTAGCAACCCTTGTGCAGAGTTGTGTTGTTGTTTCATGATCTTATGAGAAATTATGTGATTGGTCTAAGAAATTAACTGGAAACCGGATGATTTTTAAGGAATTATGTGATTGTTTGAAAGAATTTAACTGTAACCGATCTGTTTGAACATAGCACACGCACGACCGGCGATTTAAGCATTACTTGTTTGTTGTGAAATGCTGATTGCAGTTTCTGAAAGTTTTTTTTTTTTTTTTTAGGAAATAAAATTTATGGCTATTTTTATATTAAATGTAGATAAGTTGTGTAGAGCTCAAGTGAATTCGGTTTATTTGAAGATGTTTATCCTCGACGGAGTGAATATTGATATAAAGGTGGAACTTCTTGAGATGAATAAATCGTGGCGTGGTAGGATGAAATTTTGCTCATTTGAATGGCATTTTATGGATGTATTTCGTCATAAAGGTTTGTTTCTAACAAAGAATAATGTATTTCTGTACCATTAAACAAGCAATTTATTGAAAATTTTGAGGTATGTGCTTATGTTTATTTAAATGTGTATTTCTTGCTGTAGTGTATATTGGTTTGACGTCGAGAATTTTTATTGTTTTATGGTTGCGTATTTATACAAAGGTTTTGGTTTTTTGTGTTATTTGTTGGTGAATTGGGAAGGATAGATGGAAATTTTTAGGGTAATAAGAAACATGAAAGATTTTATTCGATACATGGGATTGCTGTCGTATATTTTTGTATTCAGAATTAACGTACATTTTTTGAATTTATGTGAATCAATAAATGAGGATATTTTATCTGTTTGTAATGAGTTTTGATTACCTCCTGATTTTAGTAGTGTAAGTTTTGTGTGTTTAGATAATGTGGATATGTGTAGTGTTTAGTTTGAGTTTATTTTATATTTTATTGCATTTGAAATATGTGTACAAATGTTTTAATAAGGTGTTTAGGTAAGTGTTTTGTAGTTCTGGGTATTTTGTTTCCTATCTATCTACGTATGTTTGAATTTGTTTAGCGAGAAAAAAAGTAGCCAACTCAAACTGCCCCCGCTTACGGTATTATTCCCCGGTCAACAAAACAACACCAGACACAAATACTGCTAGCAAGGCTGTAAACATTCAACCTGACAATACAAACAACTTCAAGCAAACAATTAAAATCCAACCCCAAACTAGTAAAACCGAATAAAAACAAGACTAGTGGTGCAACCACCAAAACTAGAAAAATAAAAAGAAACACAAAATATGAAAAACAAAACAACGAAACTAATACGTTTAGTTTTTTCGAAATTATACTGTCATGTAGTGCCACTAGAAGCTACTGGTCACGTGGCTCAGCTCCATAGTAAAAATAATAATAATAATAATAACCTGAGCGCTAGGCGTTGTAAAAATGACAAGACCATTCAAAACATTAACCGACAATCTTGCATTCCAACGGTCCCCCTCACAATAGTCAGAACTTGAAACACTAGCCTCATTCACCGGTCACTTGATTGCTCCCACCGGAAATTCCACCTTGTTCGGCAACTCCACCGATATCGTCAGGATTAAACGTTCATACACAGTTCAATAACAGGAAACTTAAAGTTTTTTCTCCAGATATAACCACTGCATGGATCTCTGATTATTAATTTCAATCAGATGATCGACACCGCTAGCACCATTCTTATAAGCTGTCATGTAGTGGCACCAGAAGTTGCTGGTCACGTGGCTCGGCTCCATAGTAAAAATAATAATAACCCAGCCAGCCACGATACATCGAATTAACGTCGCCGTCGACGTAGTTTCGACGTAATCATCGACGTTAAAAATCCTTGGATATGTCCACCTGTTTGCCCGTCGAGCGCTGAACTTCTCGACGGCGTATTACCCGCGAGGGGTGACCGTGAGAAATAATTATCTCGCTTAACTACGGCGTAAGAATGGAAAAGGGTGACCGCCAGGAAGAGAAAATCCCCGATATTGGTCGAACACTCGTCGCTATAACGGCGAAGGGAGGCAGATTCTCGGAATCCGTTTATAAAATTCAGCTCATAGTGGTTGATTTTACGTTATACGTTGTCGAATCGCTGCAACAGGACAGAGAAAACCGGCTTATATTCGTCTAATAGAAGTCGTTCTTTAAAGACTTCGCAGAATTTGTCGAATTCTGACCATTTATAAACGTAGTAATTATGCCGCAATTCCAGACATTCAGAGAATAGACAAATACCATTTGCATACGTCGTGAAGGAATGGAAATTCAAACTGTTCTGATCTTGTGAACTTTTGCCGTTTAAAAAGGAAACATTTTATATTTCTATATAATACATTTTAATATTAGTTTGTTAGCTAATAAAAAGTAATTTTTAATTAAATGTGCAGAAATTACAAGTTTTAAATTAACTTCTAGTCGTTTAGATGAAGTTGTAAAATATACATTCATAAAAATTTGAACACAGAGAAAATACATTAAAGAAAAATATAATTTTTGAATTTAATTGATCAGTAACTTGCATAAATAGCTTATGTCTCTATTTTACATTTTAAAGGGTTTACTTTTTCCCCCCGGTACATTTTATGAATTGTTTTTACTGTAGGTATATTCAATAAAAGGGGGGGGGTGGGTACGCTGTTTAATTCAATGTTATAAACAATCTAAATATCTTCATATATTGGTGAAAGATGGTGAAAAAGTAACTTAAAAATTAAATAAAATATTAGTAAATTTAGTTAAGTAAGGAATACAGTTTAAAATGCAATTTTACTAACAGTAAATATAATTTACTTATTTTATATAAAAAAGGTTACTTTTTAACCAATATATGAAAATATTTAGATAGTTTATAAGAGTAGATTAAATAATTTTTTGCACCCTTTTATTAAAAATACCTAATACAGCCAAAACGATTAATAAAATGTACCGGGGGAAAAAATGGAAACCCTTCAAAATGTAAATTAGTGACATAAGTTGTTCGTGCGAGTTACTTATCTGTTAAATTAAAAATCAAGATTATATTTTAACTTTAATATATTTTTGTATATGTTCAAACTTTTATGAATATAAATTTTATAACTTTATCTAAACGATTAGAAGTTAATTTAAAACTTGTTATTTCTAATCATTTAATTCAAAATTGCTTTTCATTAGCTAACAACTAGTAGTATAATGTATTATATTTAGAAATATAAAGTGTTTCCTTTTAAACGGCATGTGCACCCGACAAGAAGTTTGAATTTCCATGCTTTCACGACGTATGTAAATGGTGTGTGACTGACATATTCTCTAAATGTCTGGAATTCCGGCATAATTACTACGTTTATAAACTGTCAGGATTCGACGAAATCGTCAAGGAACCACTTCTATTAGACGAATAAGCCTGCTTTTTTATCTCCATAGTTTATTATAGTTTTCCTGTAATAAAATATGAACAAATTTTCTATCTACAAATCCCCCCCCCCTCTCACCCTCCCACGAGAAAAATTCTGTCTACTTCATTACAAAAATTTTTTTATTTATCTCTTTTAATTCTTTGATTTGTTCAATTTTACTACTCCAAATAGGTTTAAATTACATACTAAATGCACACATATTAGTATACAATTTAAAAAGAAAAAAAAAACTTTGCATAAAGTGCTTTAATCTGTTTCATTGTAAGTTATGCCATAATGCAATAATAAGTTGACTTTTGTTATAGTAAGTTTGCATTAAGTAAATTCGTGCTTATAATGAGAAAAAATATTTCATATGCTTAAGGTAAACAGTTGATTTTATGCCAATTGTACCTTTATATTTCACTCTATAATGCAAATAAGAAGACTTATAATTAGCAATTAAACAGAAAATGAATAAAAGAAACAAAGCACATAGTTATTAGTTAAATAATTATTTAACTCACCTTTTAACCCATTCGTGCCTGGATATTTTTGCGACTTTCTTCGATTTTGCTAACACAGCAGTAATTGATAAATTTCTGATGTCAACTTTTGAACAAGGATGATTCATTAAAATCATTATGTATAAAATTGAAATGTCAACATCCCACTTGGCCATATTAAATGTTTTGTGAATAGAGGTTCAATACTCGCGAATAAAGGCTCGAAAAATAAATAACGTTTTCGAATGATAGCGAAATGCCGTCCAAAAAGGACGCTAGCATAAATGGGTTAATAACATCACGGCCAACACAATTTAAGAGAGCCAGACAAACTTATTAATATGCCAAGCTAACGATAAATCGTGTTAGCATTGAACTTGAAAAATATTCCAAGAGATACTTGAAAAATATCCACTTTTATAGTTAAAACTATGGAAATTTTACTTTTCTGTGTAGCGCAGCTGAGCTCACAGCCATTGACTACACGCTGGAGCGAGTTCTGCCCTTGCATAAAAAACTGCGAAGAACGAGCCACGCGAACCATGAACGAATACACACACAAAAAAGAAAAAAAAAGCATCTGTTTTCTGAGAAAACGGTTGGGGTGGACATGTCAAAGGTCGTGAGAAAGGACCCCGTAAATTCTGTCTCCCCTGCACTGTTTATTCGACGTTCAACTGACTATTAACTAAGCTGAAAAAATTTCTCGATGCTCCATCGTGTTTCTTCTTGGCTGGCTGGGGGGGGGGGTCTCTCTGACCGCCCAAGCGGAAAATCGGCGATGTATTGACGGATCATAGACCTCCTGAGGGCGACCAACATTAACAGTCGAAGATAGCCGCCTCCCTGACCAAAATCGAACGGCTCTTTTTAACGTCGACAACACAATGTATGTTTGATCTCTTTTAAACGCTATTTTTTGCTGTAATTTTTCATCGACCTATTTTCGACATTTCGAAATCGGGAATACGTAATTTAAACGTGTGTGCGCTTGCTGGGTAATAATAATAATAACCTGAGCGCTAGGCGTTGTAAAAATGGCAAGACCATTCAAAACATCAACATTTTTTATTTAAAACATAACAACAACAAAATAAGGTCTTGGCTAAAATAAGCCGGACATGTAAGTCCACACGCAAGTTAAACATGAGGTCGTTCGAGACCTTTCTCGATCGCCTAGCTCAAGTTTAACAGTCTCTTCGGAAATCTGCCGAAAATCCTCTTGCCTCCCCTTTTGTAACCCTGTCTGTGGGGTCTGCACATGCGGTCGCCCCTCTGGTGATTCGCTCCTCCATCTTCAGCTTCTCCACGTGCTCGCTCTCTTGAACCACCCACGGAGTCGGCGGCCAGCGTGAGAAAATGCATCGTGAGAACATTGTCCTGAGAACACCTGGGGAATTTATTACCCGGGAAAGAGTATACATGTACCTCTTTACAGCTCTTCCCCCCTAAGAGAAATTTTAGGGGCCTCTGGAAACTAAAATTTCTTAAGTCTTAGGCATCTTGACGCACAGGACACCCAGAAGAACAAAGACTACGTCCCCCACCGAACACTAGACCCCACCGAACATTACAGCATTAGAGAGGTACTATTTGACTAACCCCCTTTCCTTACCTTTTCTAGCACTTGCTATTCAAAGCCTTTTTGTTCCATTTAAGAGAAAATAAACACAAAATTAAACAATCAAATTTTTTTCTTCTTTCTTTCTTTTGACTTTCGGAGCTTGAATTTTTCTGACAACAGAGTGACTCTCAGGGAATGATAATCAAAAGTTTTTTTCTTTTCCGAGTAAAATTCCTCAAATTTGACTTGTAAAACTATAGCTTTATGGAATTATAATACCTCTCAACTTTATATACAAGACACATTATTCCTAAACAGTAGAGAAAAAAACAAACTTTTTTTTTTCTTTTTCCCACACTAAAAGATAATGAGAAGGAAAAAAAAAAAAACATTTAGAACTACCACATTCACAAATACATAATACAAATAATATTCCTAACAGGACCGAAATAACACCAAATTACGTAAGTAGCCAATAAACGGGAAATTTTAGCATACATTTTCTTCCTGATTTTCTACACCTCTTAGTTCTCTACCCTACTCAACGCATCTGCGTTCCCATTGGCCTTCCTCGATTTATGTACGATGCTGATGTTATATTGTTGTAGACACAAAGCCCACCTCGTAAGGCGAGAGCGAGAGTTCGTACCCGTCATTTTCTTCAGGTAAACTAGCGGATTGTGATCGGCCGAAGTATACAGGTACATCTATATCTGAATACATGTACCTCTTTATAATACAAACTCTCCGAGAGTTAAATCAGGCAATAGGCCTCACAAACATACTAAACTTCTTTAGAGACCTTCGGCAAGTTTTAACTAATGATGAAGATGACAATATGGAAAAAGCATTTAAAATATTTGAGATAATCACAATTCATTGTAACTTAACCGAAAATCATGGGTCATAATCTAAATAATTTCAATATTTTCTGCTGGAATGCGAACAGCATAATGGAACTTAGGGACTTCCTAGCTCTAAATTCATTCGATATAGTCCTCTTACAAAAGACAATGTTCCGACCAAATAAAGATTACAACATCGCTAACTACAGTCTTTACCAAACCACCCATACCCAAACTTCTCAGAGACGTCGGGGCGGCACGGCTATTTATGTAAAAAAGAGCCTAATTAGGAGACAATTAGACATAAATTTCACCACCTGCAATAGGGGCCGTCAGCTCCTGAAGTTTATCGCTGATAACAACATCGCACTAATTAAAACAACCACCCCCTCCCCCACTCATTACTCTCAAGGTAATCCCTCGTTTATTGATTTCTGTCTCACCAAAGACTTTCATTATAACACTGCAGCTTGTACAATAGACATGTTTGACTCTGACCACACTCCCCATTCATATTAGTGCTGATTTGCTCTTCCCCTCTCCTCCAATTAAGAAAACATACACTCGTACTACTTGGAGAATTTACACCGAGTCTTTGTTGGGTGCTCAGTTCGAAAATTCGCATCTTGACTCTCCCACCTCACTTAACTCTGCAATTAAACATTTAAATGATACCCTAACGACTGCCAAAAATCTTGCCTCTTACGAGTACCCTTATAACAACTTCAATCTCCTCCCTTCTGATATCAAACAAAAGATAACAGAGCTAGGCGCTGTTACCTTTTGTTATCCAAAGCACCAGCCCCCCCCCTACATAAACTGGATTATTATCAACAAAAATTTATAGCTAGAGAGGCTCTCTACATATACCGTCAAGAGCGTTGGGAGTCTTTTCTAGAAGAACTAAATCAGGACGAGTCCGATGTTTGGAAAATAAAAGATTTCGGAGGAAAAAATACAATTTCCCCTCCCTCTCCAGAGCCCTTCAGGTATGGCTTACACGGATGAGGACAAAGCCAACACTTTAGCGCAAGCATACAAACAACAATTCACTGTACACTCTGATCTCGTTAACTCTGCTTTTGTGATAGAGATATTAAGGCTCAGATTGAGGACTTTCTAAGTCGCCCTCCGACTCAGTCCTTGCCCCTTACTACTAACTTAGAAATATGAGAATTAATTAGCAAATTTAATAATAAAAAAGCCCCCTGCATAGACAACATAAGTAATCTTATGCTTAAAAATATACCACACAACATTCTATATATTAATACTCAAATCATAAACAGAATTCTCGATCTCAAAGTTTTTCCTGATGCTTGGAAAACGGCCATTGTTTGTGCCATTCCTAAGTCTGTTAACCTGGCTATCGCAGAGAATTACAGACCAATTAGCCTTTTGAGCAGTCACAGTAAAGTAGCTGAAAAAATTACCCTCAGGAGACTTAACTCTCACTTGCGAGATAAAACATCATCATTCCTGAGCAATTTGGCTTTAGGCCCAAACATACTACCACTCACCAGCTGCTCGGAGTAGTGGAATTTTTCTTGGGGCTTTAAACTCAAGGAATCCACCAGAGCAGCAATGCTGGACATTAGCAAAGCTTTTGACCACGTCTGTCATAACTCACTTATTTACAAACTAATCGCTATAAACACACCGGACGCGTTGATTCATTTGATTAAATCTTACTTGAGAAATCGACAGTTCTCCGTCCTCATCAACAGCACTTACTCCACTCACACTCCTATTGAGGCTGGTGTACAACAAGGATCATTCCTTGGTCCTACACTGCTCAACATTTACATAAATGATATTCCAAGAGATTCTCACACATCTTTAGCAGTATATGCAGACGATACGGCTATAATGTCCAGATCCACACAACCTGACACTATGGCCAACAAAATTCAGCACCACATTGACACACTTGAAGATTGGTTCGCCACTTGGAAATTAAAAGTAAATCCCTCTAAGTGTCAGGCCATTCACTTCACTAGATCCCGCAAGATTGCGAAACAAATATATATTAATGACGAAAGAGGTGAATGGGGCAGGACCTGTAAGTATTTGGGAGTCATGCTGGATTCCAGACTGACTTGGAAGGCACAGGCCATCTATGCCCGTAACAAAATGATAGCGGCCGAAAAATCTATCTGAAAGTTACTATACTAAAGTAAACTTAGCATTCCCAACAAACGAAAATTGTACTGCATGATTGTCCTCCCACAGGTACAGCTGCGGAAAAAAAAAGTCCCACTTGAACTTTTTTCGGCCGTCGTTCGTCGTACAGCAAAGTTACAGATACCAATCGTTTACGATTGAGGTACACTTTAATTTGCTATGCATAAAAATTGCATAAGGGGCCATCTACATATTAAAATTCGCACCAACTTTTTTTTTCTCAATAGTAACCCCTAGATTTCACTTCATATATCAAAAATTTAGCTCATTTTAACCCCGGATACCCATTTTCAAGATATTTAAACTGAATTTGGGTGAGTTATGAGCTTCCAATATCCCCCATCCCATATGTTAAAATATTTTTTCATACTTCAATTCATATCTCATATTATATTGATAATAAGAAGCTGATTTTTGTTCGTACTATTAGAACTAAACGACCCAAACATAATTTAATATTATTATGATTTTGAATAAAGTATTAATATTAATTATGAATTATTAAATTAATATTCAAAAAAATTATGAATAGCGACCTAGTTAAATTTCGATGGAAATAGATGCAGAAAGTAATATTACATGGTTGTGCAAAATTTCAAATTTTTACGTTCAGTAGTTTAATTTATATTAAATAAAATATGTTATTTCCACGAGTTAAGGGACCATATAAATTTATTAAGTGACAATTTTTTGAAAATTGCATAAAATAAACGTAAATTAGATTTATTTTGTGCAAAAACACAGTAAAAGATACCGCCATTAAAAAATATCAAATTTTGAAGCAACTAAATTAGAGGATTTTACAGTTTGATGGTGATTCTATAAAGCGTCTATTGTTGCGTCCGCTACCATATTCCCCCAAATAAAATATTTTCCAGCTATAGAATTAGATTCAGTAGATGTACGTATTCCAATACAACATCCTATTTCTGAAAAATTTACATCCTCAACTTTCCAGGCATGAATGTTACCTTTTTTAATATCGGAAAGATTAGGTCTTTGGACTTCCCCATATCAAACATTCAAAAAAACATTCAAAATCACGTTTTTCTGCCTAAATTTTCATCTGACTATAAATTAAAATACCGCCAAAAGTCTTAAGAATATTGCACATTGCAGACGATAGTATTAAATGAAGAAAGTGAAATAACAAACACATTGATAATATTTGGTTGGCAAAAAAGTAATTGCGTTTTTTACAGGAAATTCAAGCAAATAATTTTTCAATCATGAAACCATTCTTCAAGTTTGACCATAGCTAAGTAATATTCATGCTTGTAGTCAGAAGAGCAGTGAGCAGCCTCTAACTCCTGCCAACATTTCAGCTGTCTAAGAGAAACATCAAGGGAAATACTGAATAACAATTTCAAAATTAGAAAGATTTTCAAAATCGTAAGCAGTCGTTTTGCATTTTTCCCTTAAATCATGTGTACGGACCAAGGAATTTATGAACTCTTGGGTCATTCGGACCACAGACTTCTAATTTCTACCCTTGATATTCTCAGTACAAAAACCTTTGACAGAAGGAAACAATATTTTCCTTGAAAATAATATTTATTTGTTTTAACTCTCGCGAGCGAAATTAATGAAAGGCGAAAAGCTCGGAACCTACAAATAGCGTTTTTCAATTTGCAGAAAGTCCCTTAAAAACGCGCAAAAATTAATTCGCAATATCTCCGAAAATTATCGTAGAAAATTGATGTAAATTTATATTTAGGGTAATTTGAAGGTTTTTTTTTTTCGTTTAATAAAGTCAAAATACGGTGTTGCCATTGAGAAAAACGAAGTTGATGCAGAATTAAATATGAAGACGGCCCCTTATGCAAATTAAATTAATAGTAAATTAAACTAAGCGTTATTTGCAAACGAATGATATGTATAACTTTGCTTGTACGGCGAATGACGGCGAAAGAAAGAGCAAGTGGGACTTTTTTTTCCCGCAGCTGTACATAAGCTAGCCCCATTTGGAGCTATACTGGGAAAACAAATTTAAACTTAATCACAACTCAACACAACAAAATACTACGAAAAATTAGATATGCTCACAGATACATGAGAAACTCGGTTATACGTAGAGATCTCATGATTCCCTTTGTGTACGAAATTATTAAAAAACAAGCTCAAAATTTTTATGACAAAGTCTATAACTTACCAAATGAACTAATTGCAGAAAACAATGATTATGACTTCCGTGATCCTCACAATCGGACACGGCCTAAAGCTCTCCTCCTGCTTAATGATTAGGATTATTAGCACCAATTCTCACTACCTGTTCTTCCAAACTATGACTTCCCTATTTGTGTCTCCTGATCTTGTCCCACCCTTGACATTGTCTTCTAGAGTCCCTTGTATATATTGTATATAATTTATTTTCATTTTGCGTTATTCTCTTACTGTTTTGCTCTAATATTTATTACTATTTACCTTTATTATTATGTATCTTCTGATACTGCATTTTCTCTTACATGACCCATCGATGTTTAATTACTCATCAAACAACTGGAGTTAAACCGTCATGGAATAGGCACTCCTTTCACGAACAATTCGATGATGATGATGGAAATTGAGTGCACACAGTTTAAAAGCTAGAGCGTTCGTATGCAAAACTGAGTGCATTTAGTTTCAAACTAAATAAACTGAGCACAGAGCAGGTTTGTTCAGTTGTTGAGAAGATACTCTTGCTGCAGAGTGCTTTTGTTTTCAAATGGCGTCCATTGTTATGGAAAAGTATGCTGTTATGAAAAGTATTTTACGTTTGCTGAAGCTGCAAATATTATTTTTTCGAGGAGGAAATTCATGCACGCGCTAGAAACTGCAGCGAACGTACATAATTTTTCTAAGGTAATCATTTTCCTGTATTTTTCATTTCAGTAAATTCAAAAAGGCATATTTTAGTGATGAGATTGAAGTTAATTTAAACCGTTATTAGCAAAATTTGAACTTCTCTTTCTAAATACTTTTGAAAAAATGCAAGTTTAAGTTGAAATTTCTAAATTTTGATCAGGGCACTTCAATGATGGTCATTGTTTCTTTTAAATCCTGTTGATTTTATATTGCGTATGTACTAAAAACTCCCCGATAAAAATAGCAACATGCGCATATTGTAAACAAACACATCTCCTAGTCGACTAAACTGAATAAACTGAAGTTACCGTAAAGGCAAAAGAAACTGATAGCACTGAACAAACGCATTCCAGTTTTCTTTCGAAAACTCGTGCAACGAATTTTCGTAGGACTATATTCCGTATGCGGTGCTGTTTACATTTTGATGTTTGTTTACGTGTTTCATTTGGCGTTGGTTCTGCGCCATCGTGGGCGATGCTCAGCGGGAGTGAAGTACCCTGCCGGTGGTTGTTTAGTCTGGTGACCATAAAGAAACGCGGGGTGTTTGAAGTATGGGATTTTCATTCAGTGCTAATTGAATAAGGATTGTAGTTTGGTGGTTGTGGCTGCTGATAGAGTGGATTAAGTTTGTGTTTGATTTTCCTTCTGGTTTTGATTCTGTTTTACGGACTCTTTATCGTAGGTTAGTGAGCGTCTCGGGGAATTTCGTCTTCAGTGTGGATGTGTGGAATATGGAGATTTTTATGCTTTGAAAGGAAAAGGAGTGAAAGCGGTTATTGAATGGTGTATGGGTGTAGGCTTAATAGCCAGTGTGTATGTGTGCTGTGTATGTGGTTCCAATATGAGGTTGAACAAAAGGAAACATAGTAAGGATGGTTATGTATGGGTTTGTGGAAAGGTAGATAAGAATGGATATCATGTAAAAAAGAAGTTTGAGAGGGGATACGTGGTTTGAGAGATCGAAATTGAGTTTTTATGAGTTTGAGTGAGTATGATTGAGGTTTTATTAATAACGTGTGCATGGATTCAGCGAATGAGGGCTAGTTGGATTAAGGGTGAAAGGGTTGTGAGAAACAAGAGTGTGACTGATTGGATGAGTTTTTGCCGAGAGATTTATATGGATGCTGTTGTGTTTGATAGTATTAATGTGGGTGGAAATGGTGTGGTAGTCGAAATTGATGAGAGGAAGTTTGGAAGACAGAAGTATAAAAGAGATAAGCCTGTAAAAGGAAGGTGAGTGTTTGGAGGTGTTGAAAGAAGGCCCGTTTACATGGGAAAATGAAAAGTCCCGGGAAGAAGCAGAGTATAGGGGAAACTCGCGATGAATCATGGGAAAGCGAGGTCATCTCTGCATTAACCCTCCTTTCGACTAGGAATCTTTCTACCCCGCATTTTTTCCCTATGTAGGGGAGCGTAGAAAGCAGCGAAAGTTCCGGCATTTACTCCGCATTTGTATGCATGTAAACGAGTCCAGAGGGAGTACAAGATGGTTTTTTGAGGTGGTTGAAAGTAGAAGTAAGGATGTGTTTCTAAAAGTGATAAAGCGGCGTATTCTTCCCCAGACAGCACAGCAAACTTGCATCAAACTTGCAGCAAACTTGATTTATCAAGTCAATAAGCTTGAATTAAGCTTGAAAATTTCAAGCGTGTAAGCTTAATGCAAGCTTGAATCAAGTGTTCTAATTTACACTTGCCCAGCTTGCATTAAGCTTGACATTTCAAGCTTGAATCAAGCTTGACATAGCAAGTTTAATTTCAAGCTTAAAAAATTTTGCTAAATACACGGGGCGCCGGTCGGCGAACTCGCCCCACATATTTTACTTTGCCACGCATTTTCCCCCTCTACGCTGAAATTTCAATTTAATTTAATCTGTTTCCATCAAGTGTTCGTGGCTAGAATAGAACCCGGGACCTTTCGGTTGGGAGGCGAGCGCGCTATCCGTTCAGCTACCAAGCTTCGCGCAGCTATGACTAAAGTTTGAAGTGACTAACACGCCGTTTTCTGGCCAGATTGATAAGTGGGCGATATGTTATTTGTTTTTTTTTCCACGGGATGCATCAAAATTAAAATAATGTTATGTGTGATTTAGAGACTCTACTAATAGGGAAATAAACATAATATAAACTTAAGAGCAGCACACGTTTTAAAACTTTCAGTACCACAACACTCATGAGCAATACTGCTGGCCAAAATCGAGACAAACGACTGATTTTGAAATCAATTTCGTAGTATAATTGTATTTTATTTTGAAGAATTTCCATATTTGGAAATATAGAATCTTTTTTTTTTTTAATTCTATGGTGAACCACCCATAAAGTGAAGTATATTAACTAACTAAATTGTGTTAATTATATTAAAATTTAATTTTAGGGCTAATTAATTAGTTAATGGAATTACTAATGTTAATTACATGTAAATAAAACTAAAACTCCCCTCGTGTTACACTTCACAGGGGCTTATCCCATTCATTCCTTCCCCTTGCGTGTTCTAATGTCCAGGTTTTGTTCGTAATAAACAGAGCCCGATCAAGACAACTGTGGGCCCTGGGCAGAAGAAAAAATTGGGCCCCTTGCAATAACCCCCCCCTAAAAAAAAAGATTATGATCGATTCATACTGAAAGTTTTTTAAATATCTTACCCATTCTTAACACAAATTTTGGTTAAGAATGGATTTACTTACTTAACACAAATTTTGTGTTAAGTAATCTGAAATCAAAGAAACAGATAGTTAAACGTGACTTCGAAATGCTATATCACAGTTGCTAACATGTATGGAATACAAACACTTTAGTCATTCTTGTAAATATTTCTTAAAATAACAAATAATTGAAAAATTTTGCTATTTTTTAACGCTAAAAATTCTTTTTACAAATGTGGTTAGTTATTTTCCTACATATTGGTATGCTATATCGATATAGAGCATTTCGAAGAATTAAAAATAAGTTTAAATTAATTTATACAAATGTAAATTTGAATTATTTTCATTATTCATAAAAAATTATTTAACTTCTGAATTTTTTTTATCCTTTGTAATTTTATTTTAAAACTACAAAAGTGTAAGATGTAAGATTTTTCGGCCCTAAAATCTGTAGGCCCTAGGCAGTTGGCCCGTTTTCCCTGCCGGTAATATGGCACTGGTAATACAATAAAACACATCTTTTACGAACTTTCAGCAAATTTGAGGAACGCTAGACAATTAATGTCCATTCTCTTTCGCAGATGGCGCCATCAGCGCACTTTCGAAAGCTAAAATCAAGCTAAAGTCAAGCTTGTATTAATACGTCAAATTCGAGGAAATGTCAAGCTTGACAGTGGCGTCGCGTGGGGGGTGCGGGCCGCACCGGGTGACACCAACAGAGGGGGGTGACACCAAAAAAAAATTTTAAAAAATGCTGGTTTATTTATTTATTTTTTAATTAATTTGAAAAAAGGCCTGATTTGGTGATGTAAAAAATATCTGAGAGAAAAATTAAGAACAAATATATGAAAGAAACATATTCTGTGTACCTGTAGAAATAAAATATGTTCCTTCATCTCAACTTTTTTTTTTCCAGTTTAAAAATTTTCCATATTTCCCCCATAAAACAAGAATGCGGCAGATTGGTCTCAACTTATGTATAGCCATTTCATCTGTATGTTTCGCTTTTAACCAGGGGCTAACTATGAACACTTTCTCTTGCTATTTGGGGGGGAGGGATCTTGGACAAGGGGTGCGAATGAGGCGCTTGACTAAACTGGGGGTGACCGTCGGCTGTACTTTTTGAGCGTTGGACAGTCTATCCGGTGGGTCTTCCATATGGATGTGAAAATGTTTTCACTTCAAAAGGTGAAAAGCATACTCATGATGATGATGATGATGATGATTTTTTTAAAGTACGAAACACACTAACGTAAATGCACTGACGGTTGAAGAATGAAAACATGGATTCGCGCGTCAAAATGAAAGGTTTCGAAGGACGACGCCAGGAAGGTATCTAAAGATGTTCTCAGAATTCTGAAATTCTGAGAACGCTGACCGATCATTCATATACTAGTTTAGTTCGTTTATTGTGTAAAAGTACTATTTTTCAAACGCAAGTCCTGCTTATTTATTTCTTTCTCATTTTATGCTATCATTCGTTTGGTAAGTTCATAATTGAAATATTTTATGTTTTCAACTCAGGGCCGGCCCAAGGAGGGTGCGAATGTAGGCGATCAACTAAAAGCGAGGCAAAACGCCTCAGAAAATGCTTTTTGAGACCATTCTTTTTTTTCTCTCTCTCTCTCTCTCCTTTCCATGCGGTTAAATTGTCTTAAACAGCTATGTTCTCACGGAGCTTTAGATGGAAGACGGTTTTTCCGAATTGTATTATATTTTATTGTGTACAAAGGCGAAGCTACTCGAGGGCTATCTGTATAGGGATGGGTACCTTGTTCGGGGGATTTTTTAATGGGTTCTAATGCGTATTCAAGTTACATCTGAAGAAAACCCCTCAAAACTCCAGACAGTTAGATCGATGACTGCGTGATGAGCCCGAAATCGTTTTCCGAATGCAATGTGCCTTGTATCATATATGGGCTTTTCAGTGTACAGTTAGTTATTTCGTACCTATGTCATTTATTTTTTCCTTGTTACGAAGAATCTCAAGACGTGTAAACGAATGTTGTTGAACCTTTGAAAATCCCATGGAAGTTTTAGAAACACCGTATAAGTAGCAGGGTGCAGGCTACAGGGGCAGATTTCTAGCTGTATAGAATGTATTTAAGTAAATATATTAGAAGAATGCCCTTACTTTTTGTAGATAAAACTCCCCCCCCCTATCTCTCTCTTTTCTTTTCTTTTTTTAATCCATAAACAAAATGTATTGAAACTTTTGTTATGTTATTTATAATTTTTGAGGCTCAAATTACGTAATAAATAGATTAGGTGTCTAGGAGAGTATTAATTTAAATTTTGAAACAATTTATTTTTAATTTTTGCGTTTCATTAAAGGTCTTATACCTTTTAAAAGCAATGAAAATTGAGAAGAGTGCTTGCATGTGTATAAATGTTCACCTATTTACATAAATAATTGGTTTACAAGTAAGCAATTTTATATATTTACATAATATCATATTTTATTTGTATTACTAACTTCAAAAATTGTAATTATTAAAAGGTATTGTTTTTCACATGGAGTTCGCTGCGCACAGATTATGAACATTAAAATCATTTTACAAACTCAATTATTTTATTCTCTGTATTGTATAAAATTTTAATTTACAAAAGATTTTATAAGTTAAAAGCTTAAATAAAATAATAATAATAATAATTTTAAGCGTATAAAATAGGTATGTATTTTCTACTTAACAATATGTCACTTTAATTTTGTCTTAAATATAGGCATAAAATATTTGAGTTTGTTAAAAGATTTTTATGTATGTACGGCTCCGCGCAATGAACCACATATGGAAAATAATACAGTAAAATTGTGTATTTTCGCGAGGCATTCATTTCCGGGAACCCCGTCGTAATCGTGAAATTTAAATCCTCTAGAGGTACTGTTTTTTTTTTTTAATAATAACAAAGAAATCAGAAATTTTCCACAATCCAAAATTTAATGATTTATTGCACAGTTACAAACGCTTTCTTAATGATTTCTTTCTTACAACTATATTTTGAATATAAACATTAATAAAACTAACAAAATGCAGCTCATTCACTTACAATATTTATATCAGCTTTTTTAAAACCATTCGTTAAAATCGGCCAAATTCAAAAGTAAATAAATTTTATGTGCAATGTACGAACAATGTGGAACTTTACACAGCAATATGCAAGGCGGTTCAAAACTCTATAAACTGTAGGGGCGATAGGACATTATATTATGTGCCCTATATCCCGTAAAGTTTGTATAGGGAGTTTAGAATCACTCCCTATATTCAGTCAAAAAGAATCTGTAATGTATATTCAGATATCTGTATATTCTGTATATTCAGTCAAACTTTTATCGATTTTCATTACTTTTAAAAGGTACAAGAACTCTTAAGTAAAGCAGTTTTGTAGTGAGTGTTGAATGAAACAACTGGTTTCAATGAAACAGGTCTCATGAGACATTAAATTTCAAGTGTGTAGATAATTTAACGTTTAGTTGAATTAAATACCATATTTTTATTAGCTGACAGTGTATTTGTATTAGCTGACAGTGTATTTTTATTAGTCTGACAGTGTATTTTTATTAGTCTGGTATTGGTATTATAAACAGGCTTTTCTACGACTCATGGTTTTCATAGGCCTCTTGGAAAAAACACTCCATGTGAAAAAAAATAAAAAAAAAAAAAAAAAAAAAAAAAAAAGTCATTTCCGCGTCTCGTACATTACCTTACATAGGTGGTATGGAAAGTTGCATAATAGCCTAATAACGTTTGAAAGAACCTTACTATAGTGGTTGTCACTTATTTCGGCCAGTGAGTCTCTTAAGTCGTTGAAAATTGGCAGGGCGAAAGAACGAAATGGCCAAATTGCACTAGTTTTCTGCCGCTTACTTCGGTAGTTAGTGCTGCCGGTCAGATAATCTACGGAGATTAGGTAAAATTTCGACTTGATTTATGGCGAAGTGAAAAAAAGCCAATCTCAAAGATGACTCATAATTGTACGGAGGTGTTACGGAGGGGGCGGTGACACCGGATGAGCCCGCACCGGGTGACACCATGCTTAGCGACGCCACTGAAGCTTGATTTAAGCTTATGCGCTGTCTGGGTCCGGGTTCTGTAGTGTAGTGATCTCTGATTGCTGGAAAGCATATGAAACCCTAGGTGACGAAGGTTTCATATACTTTTCGGTAAACCATTCCGTGACTTACAAGGACAAGAAAACTGGGGCGCATACAAATTCGGTGGAGGCTACGTGGAACGCTATCAAGCAGTCTTTTCTAGGTACTCGGAAGGTGGTCGGTCAATTTCATTGGTACCTTGACGAGTGCAGGGCCGGTCCTAGGGTGGAGCGAACGGTGCGATCGCTCGGGGCGCCAAAATATTTAATATATATGTCTATAATAATAATTTTTAAAATGTATTAATCGTTTTTTCGTCCCAGTAGCAGAAACAACAAGCTAACACATGTTTCGATCGAAAAGATTTCGATCTTCTTCAGTATCAGTTGAAGTTCATACACAAACTGGGATAGGGAACTGAAAATGATGTACTGAAAATACAAGAAACTGAAAAGACTCCCATTTTAGTTCCTGCCCCAGTCTGTGTATGGACTTCAACAGCTACTGAAGAAGATAGAAATCTTTCCGATTGAAACACCAGTTTAGTTTTGATATGTTATTTTATCACTAATTAACATATTTTGTTTGTACTAATGTTTGTACTAATAATGCAATATTATGTATCAATATCTCTAATACTATTTTTATTAATGTAATGTGTTTGTTGTAAAGTTCTGATATCTGTAATAATGTATACTAGTTGTCTGCCAGTGGTCCAAATTCGACCATAAAACATTAATTTTTTTCATTTGTTAATAAAGTTATTTTGTTAATAAAGTTCTTCTGTCAAATAATATGTCTCACCATTCCATATAGTGACCACTTTTGTACAATTTCACTTTACAACCACCACACTTTTCTGTGAAGACGGTGTTTTTGTAAAAACTCTATTATATTTTGCTAAATGCAAAGGCAGCTCCAGCGAGTGGGTCATAGGGTCATCTCCCTCTACTGACCTTGGATTTTACATACAGTTTACAATTTGAGCAGTTTAAGCTAATCTAAAAAGTCTTGTGGACCCCCTCCGAAAATCGAGCCTGGGCCTGTCCTCGGCTAAAGGCCTATTATGTTTGGAGTTACAAAATCTTAAAAAGTCGAATGATTCAATTCTACTTGCTGAGGCGTACCACTGATGCAGATATATTTGGGAATTGAGTTTTTGGAAAAGATATGCTAAAATAGTACCAGAATATGTTCTAAGTGGAATTAAAATTCTTTTATGGCCTGCGGTTCCAGTTCAAACTTCGCAATCAATAGCATTATGATGTATAAACTTGATGCGCATTCCCGTTCCATGGACTAATGCTTCCAGGCCCGGACTGGCCAGGGTGTCCGACTGTCTGCAGACGGGTGGGCCCCCAAACAGAAAAAGAAAGAAAATTTAAAAAAGTGCTATATTGATAGCACTTAAATGAAGTTTGACACTTGCAAAATTTTTTGCAGCTGCAGTTGCGCCCCAGAAGGCTCAAAACACTTCATTTTAAATGTAGTTCTCAAAATTTTTTGAGAGAGGGTTCTCGAATGAAGAATGGATTAATTAATGTGAATGACGCTTATTAATTAATAGATCAATATTTTATTAATGCATTAATTATCAATCATAATTAATTAATAATAACACCATTCCTCCCCCATACCCCTAAAGTTAACACATCCTAATATTTATCGGTTACACAATAACCCGGGCCCCACCTCTCTTGAGACGGGCGGGCCCCTACCCTCCCAGTCCGGGCCTGAATGCTTCCTTTGTTTTGTATTTCAGTTTCTTATTAGTATAATGATGCAATTTACTAACTTATGTCGTGGCAAACTCTGTTTTTTTTTTTTTTTAACCAGGTGCAAATCCCGCCAACTGTTTTTTCTGGGAAACGTTTAAAGACTACTTTTGAAACACTCTTTTTCCCCCCAAAAAAAGACAGAAATTTTAATCCGTATACAAAATAGTATTTAGATACAGAATTCAATATATACAAAAATATCAATGTACTAAAAATAAATTTGTGTTCTTATTGGTTACATAATGGGGAATTTCTGAAAACGTGTGGAATTAAATAAAAATACGAAATTAAATTAAACTTCCAAAATATGGAAAAGGATAAACAATTATGTACTGGAAATCGCTTTAGGTTTATAAGCATTTTTCGCAGTAGAGCTATAAGAAACCGCATGTATTCGTTACTGAGATGCGGAAATCACTCAGACTCGAAGTAACGAATTACTACTTTACGGTTGATATTGTTACTGCGCGCTTTCGGACCGAGAAGCTTCGAACTTCGAATACAAGGGGGAAAAGGAGTCTGTTATTTGTTACTGGATATCGGATTGCAGTTTGAAGGGGAAAATCAGTCGTGGTATTTGAGGTATTTGAGTAGCAGCAGCAATATGCTCCGCTTTCGTTATTGACTACTAAGGGAGTTGCATTTTGCATGTGCCGAATGGTCTCGTTGGATGACCCTTGAAAGATCCGTATGTCTTGTTTTCGTTACTGATGGCGCAATATTGGATAGATACAGTATCTGCTGCTCCATTATGATATGGGATTAGACATGACGTCTGTTTTATACAATGCAGGGATGTACGGTATATAGTATGTTATGCGTGGGTGCCAATATTAGATTTTTTGGGGGGAGAGGGGAAGGAAGGGGGTGTTCTTGCAATTGTAGAGCAATATCTACAACAATAGAAGCACGTTAGTGCAGTAAGGGGGGGTGCTCTTGCTTTCTGATATTTCAGTACTAAATAGTGGCGTAATCAAGATTATTTTTCAGGGTGGTCCCGAAGGATTGAGAACTTATTTTTTTTAAATGCTTGAGCTAGAACCGAAATATGAGTAATAAATAACAAATTATTTAAGTAAGCCTTGAAAAAATATTTTTATAAAGTAAACGAATTCACGCATTTTTATTATTTAAAATATTATTTGCAAAATAATTCAAAAAAAGTTCAGTGTGTTTTTAAAATGTTGACGTGTAAGGGGGAGGGGGTGACTTGACACCCATCTTTCAAGAATCCGCTCTCAGAAGCAACACTAGGCACAAGATTTTTCGTTATACCTTTTAAGATGAGAATGAACAGGTTAAACCAGCGTTCAGAATTAAAAAAGGGGAAGGGAGACTATGGGGGAGCATGTTTCTGGAAGATTTCTATGGGCACTACATGAGTTATTTGGATAATTTAACATTGTATAAAACAATACATTTGTATAAAAACATCTATTAATCAGAGAAAATAAGCTCTAAATACAACTCTTACGCTTTAAAATAAAATAAAAATAATGTATGATATTTTTATTTGTTTTTAAACCAAAAAAAAAATGTAATTGTATGTAGTATTTTAAACATTCGTAATCGTACGTAATACTATATATAGTGGCATAGCCAGTATTTTAATTCAGGAAGGGTGTGTGTGTGTGTGTATCAAATTGCTAACTAAGTTTCAGTTGTAAATAAATATCACATTATAAGCTAAGTAAAAGTTCAGATTTAGGAAAGGATGGCTGCACCCCCCCTCCTTTAGATACGCGCTATAAGACTTGTTTCTCGCGTTCGCACTAGTAACGAAAGTAACGAGTAACGAATACATACGGGTATTAATATTTTCGTTACTTTTACAGCACTATTTCGCAGATCACAATTATTTGTCAATTTTTCACTTGCTCCCGGCTAACCGAAAAAAAAAAAAAAACGACTCACAGTCAAAGAATTTAGAAACTCTACTGGATAGTTACTGATTTCATTGTCATCATGGCAAATTATTTAATCGTAGCTACGGTGAAATGTTCTCTATTCATCAGATATTCGATTAAGCCAACATTCCAGTCGCAGAATTTTCTGCGTCAGTTTGCAACGCAGATTTTAAAATACAAAAATAGTCTGCAAGGTAATCTTTATTTAAAAAAAAACTAAAACTCATAAAAATAGTTTGGAGAAATAATCTATTTATTGGAAATATATAGAAATTTTAATTGTTGATATAAAAGCTAATACAGTAGCATGCAGCGAATGAAAATACGGTCATTCAAAAAACGGATGGAAAAAAATAGCATATGAAATCACTGACGCAATTTTGATGAGCGATATCGATGCATGTAAAATGAGCAAATTCCATTTAAAAGACGAAAAATTTGGCTTTACGCGAATCTGAATTACGAATTTGCAATTCCGGCGCAGCTCGCATGCACGAACATGCTTCAGCAGCGGCGTACTGAAGGAACTTTACTTGCGAGTATAGTCTGTGAACATGGCGTACTACCCGCATGACATCATCACGGAATAATAGGCTTCGGACCAGCTGATATGAACTCGGAAATAGTCTGCTGACCTTCTCAAGAATCTGCGACGGGCGTCGCACGGTTTCTGTTACCGGGGCCAACATTAATAAAAGTTCAATCATCATTTTTAGGTTGTATTATAACCAGGGCTGGGGAGTAGCGCGCTACTTGTAGCGAAACTACAGTAGCCGCTACTTTTTTTTGTAGTTTGTAGTGTAGCGCGCTACTTTTTTAAAAAAGTAGTGTAGCGTGTAGCGCGCTACAAAAAAACAGTAGTTTGTAGCGAATTTTGGAAGCTACTTTTGCCGTGTCATCATTTCTGGCGATTGATCCCGTGGTGCAATTTCTCTCTCTTCTGACTCCAAGCATAACTGAAACTGATGCTTGAAAGACACCCAATCTCTCCCCCGCCCCCCCCCTCATGCAGGGGGCACACGCACACGAGGGGGGGGGTTTGCTTTGCCTGAAGCGGAAGCCTGACATTGTGCATCTTTTTTCTTTTTATCGTTCTCAGTATTATTTGTAGAATCACCAATCTGCCATAAAGAGGACAAAAAAGGAAGGAAAGAGATGTCCAAAGTTGAACAGAGGTTATTTTGATGGGGCCTCGAGAGTCTCATTATCACACGGGCGTGTGGGCACGTGAGCCCCTGAAAAATAAAGGCCTTGCAAATCTCTCCATTTATTGTATATTAAATTTATATATGCTGCAATAATAATTTTTATTAAGCTAAATTTCCTTTATCTATATCATAATTGTGTAACAATAAAAAGGCTTCGAGACTTATTTTCTGTTCTTCTTTCTAACACAATGATAATGGTTTCTAAGACTAGATCAATAAAATAGAAATTAAAGGCGTTATTGAAAATGTATGGCCATATGTACTTATCACAAAATATCCATTAGTTAGCATTTTTTAAAATATTATGATGAAGAAAAGAAAATTTTCTGGCAGGTGGAACTCAGCGCACACATACGCTAATAATACAAATGGATTAAAAAAATATTAAAATCAATTTTAAATGTATAGTCTTGTTCTAAATGAGTATAAATACATGGGTAATTTTAAATTTAATTTTAGAATTATTTTGAAATGTTTCATTTTTATGCTGGGAAAATAGAAAACAATCACAAATAAGTTAAAATGTCTGTAATAGTATAGGGGCCCAAAACAACCTTTTTTTTTGCCCCGGGGCCCCTTCTATGTCTGATCAGGGTCTGTATATTTTTGACTGCTATTGCGTGTTTGCAACATAAATCAACATAAAAATGAGTATTTTTTGCTTTCGAAAAGGAATTTTACATATCTGTAAATTGTATGCTTTTGTAACATCATTAATTTTCTTTGATCTTTTTTTTTTATTGCACCCATAAATACAGTGTAGTGTCCACTTGCCAGGATGATTGCCAATCATTCAGTGTCCAATATTCCGTGAACTTCCTTTTAGGCGATATCCTTTCAAATCTGACATGATATATAGTCAGTCCTCGCAATTAGCGACCCCCCCCCCCATCCTCTCACTCACCATCTACGGAAAACTACGAAGCGTGAGAAAAACTTACGGTTTTCTCACAGGAATTTTCTTGAAAGCATCGAGACCGCTTCTGGAAGAGTCACCGACATTTTTAATTTTCTCTTTGCCTCCTCCTTATGATCGATGCATTGAACAACAATTTTATTTATGCTTAGTTTTACTAAGTTTATTTATATTAAGGTTTGGTCATTTTTCGACGTTACAGTGCACTTTTTTGAGTTTGGGCACTCTTTATTATCCTTGTGTCGTGTTCAACTTCCACAAGAGTAATGACAGTTCTGCAGTATTGTAGCTTTTCAAACATTAATTAATCACGTGATTATGTTCTACAACTAGGAATGTTTTTTGTCTCAAAGAAGTGTAAAAACTGATTAGTACATTTTTCGTGGAACCTGAAACTGAAAAAAAAGAAAGTAAATATGTAGAAATTGTACACGTTTTTTTTTTTTTTTTTTTTTTTTTTGACGAGTTGATAACTTTATCTTTTTTGAGTTTGTTGAAAAGGGACAAAAGGTATAAGAATATGCATCCAAGATATTATTTCAGGGGCTAAAATTATTGCTGACCTCGGTTACAGTGTTCTTCGTTTGTAGTGACAGTTTTCAGATCCGGTCCTAAGGTAGAGCGAACGGTGCGACCGCACCGGGCGCCATCTCTACCAAGGCTGTTCAGTATAATATAGCACTGTGGATGTCGGAAATGGTTTCATTTACCTGTTAATAATTGTTTAATAATAAATCTTTTAGTCAATGTACAGTAGTAATCAATCATGTTAATAGTGAATTTTAGTGAACTTTCTGTGAAAAAATAAATTATTAACAGGTACTCGAGGACGACTTATCAAACCCTACATTGTTACGTGATTCATAATCGTCTTATTTACCTTTACCACTCTTTAACTTTTTGCCAATGAGTTTCAGAGCACCATGCATATTTGACAGTCCGTATATTATTGAAGTTGAAAGCCTCATTTTAACCCCTGAAAGCTTTTATAGCTAAATGTGTGGCGAAGCTAGGTGCAAGAGCTGATCTAGGGTACGTGGAGCCTCCCTGCAAACGTAAAGAAGCCCCGTGTTATGCTCCAGATTAAGTTTTCCTTAGTTTTTTAGTTCGAATATGGCGCTCCGATGCCTTGCTTACCGTGTCGGGCCGTCCCTGACTACGGGGGAGCAAGGAAGGTCAACTGTACCCGGGCGCAGCATCGGTCAAGGGGCGCTAAATGGTATATGAAAGCTACCTAGTTGCATTTTTAAAAAATAGGAGGGGGCGCAAAATCTTCAGTTGTCAGGTAGAAACGAGATTTAGTCATTTGCTGTGGGACAGAGAAACTGTTCTCTCAGCTTGTTTCCATCCCAGATTCAAACTATTCTGGATTGAGGAGGAGAGGAAGACCGAAGCCAAAAAAATGGATGGAGGAATACCTCCAGAATATGTTTCCGACAACTTCAGATATCAATTAATTTAATACGAAAATATGAGAATTTCTATTAATAATTAATAGTTTGTAAAATCCTTAGATTTATCTCTCTCTTAGCCTTAAAATAACAATATAATTCTATAAAATTCTTTTATACCTAACACAAAGAAAAAGTTGTGTTGATGATAATAACTTTTAAAATTTCTTTAACATATATAGAGGATTTTTTTAATGCAATGTTTTAAATAGATATATCATGAATTTAATGAGTAATTGTTTTCATTATTTTATAATATGCATATCATATGTGATGTTTTCAATTAAAACAATTATACAATATTACATGGTTCACACGGGTCATTCGTCATAAATCACTAATTTGGTAAGTCATGAAAAAAGGCCTTTATACTCATTAATTTTGATTTGTGCTCAAGAAACTAGAATGTTTGTACAACATGAAAGGGGTCTCAAAACGGGCCTTTTTTTCCCGTTCAGACATCCATTTTATTATATTTTTAAAAACTTTTTTAGTTCTCATGATTTTTCTCATGCTTTCAGAGCTCACTTTCCCAATTTATTTTTATCATAGAGGTATTAAAACTTAATTAGTTTCAGCAATACTTCAATAATTAGCAGTAGTTGCCAGTAGCGTATATATAGGCTAGGCTTCCATTTCGGGGGGAGGGGGACGATTCGGTATTTTAAACTTTATTGTTCTAAAGTTAAAAGAAATGTTTCAAAATAGCTCCTTTTTAATAATTGCTTTACATTTTCGGAGGGGGCCCGCCTCCCCCTGCTCAAATACTCTCCTGGTAGTTGTTTATTAGAGCAATAGTTTTTTCTAATTAAAGGCGAAAAGGTGCCCGGTGTCTTCCGTGCGTCCACCAAATCTGCGGCGCTCAACGCTACAAGGAAACCACCTTTCGTTCTTTGGACGCTATAGACACCCGCTGAGATCATTAATCACGCTGGACGCGAGTAGAAAACCAAGGCTTTAGATGTCGATAGTTTTCTCTAATTAGGATATAAATATCCTTAAATATGAATGTAATGCAAATTGAATCTGTTAGCAAAATTTGTCTCCTAAAAGTAGCGAAAAAGTAGCGAAGTAGCGACTACATTTCAAAAGTAGTGTAGCTAACTACATTTGTCAAAAAGTAGTTGTAGTTGTAGTTAACTACATTTTTCGAAAAGTAGCGGTAGTTGTAGCGCGCTACAAAAAAAAAGTAGTTTTTCCCACCACTGATTATAACTGACTTCAATACGTTATCAGAGAGTATGTTTTCGGAAATACTTCAATACACTTCATTAATAATATTATTTTCATTCCCTCTTAATTGCTGAGGTATTTCTTCAATAATATTTTTGGAGAAAATTTGCTTTGGTATACTGCCTGGCGGGAGATTATGAAGAAATCTGAGTAGCGTTTCTGGATAGCGACCTGCCCCGCTAGGTTCGTTTTTCCCTTGGAGGAAAGAATATTTAAATATTATTTTCTCCTCCAAGGATTTTCCACAGCTTTAAAGCATATAATTTACAACACTTCGCGCACTTATCGCCGTCTAAAAAAAGTCGCGAAGCACATTGCTAAAGCATATTTTAGTTATTGGCGTATCACCAAACTGGGTAATAATTCCACCTTTTGCAAATTTTGTTGTAACACTATACCCTATAGTACTGCTGAAACTAAGTGTTGTTATTTCAAAATTGACACAACAATGGAACCATCGCGCTTGGCGCGAAATACGCATGCCAAATTACTTCTCTAATTTTTTACGGTGCATTAGCATACTACACAAAAATTTTAACATTCGCACAAACAACTCCATACGAACTTTAACTGTGCCGAATTTCACGGTCATCCGTTCGAGCAGTGCGCTGCAAAAGGGACGCAAAGGTTTTGCTTAGCGTATTTATATATACATAGATAATGATGTAACGTTGTTTAAAAAATTATAATAAAAAACCATAAAGTGGGGGATAAAAAGAGCCAACCTCCTCGTGGTATCCCCAGAGTAACGCCAATCGGCTCTGTTAATCAAAAGCACAGCCTACATTCCGAGACTACAAATCTTATTTTTTAATATTTTGAGTTCCGATTTAAAAAAAGAAAAACCTCCTCTAAGTATGGACATTGTTCGCGCTAGTTTTACGACCCAACGGGGTCCACCGTCAAAAATGAATGTGCTAAAAGTGCCTGCGAGGGCGAAGCCTTCGCTTGCCTCTAATCGGAACGAGATAGATCGAAACAGCAGGGATTTAGAACGACGGACCTAAAATAATAGAATTTTGCATTTCGGGAGGCCATTAGGCGCTACCAGAGGGGGGGGGGCGTAGAGAAAGTAGAGGTTCTCTTCCGCCAGGCGATATCGGTCCTCATTCCAGAACATTGTTTCCCACAATTTGAGCCTTTGCCTGCTCTGAAATCTTTAAATCTTTCCCAGCTGATCTTTATTTTATTTTTATTTATGGCGGGGTGGGCATTTTTCCAGTTCGCTCCACATAGGAAAATACTTAGGATCGGCCCTGGCCGCGTATGTGTGGAGAAGACTACATAGGGGAAAAAGGCACAGCACAGGGAAGGTGAAAGTGACGAATCAACGGTGAGCGCCAGTGAAGGAGAGGGAGGGAGGATGAATATAGTACGCTATCGGAAACATCGGAAAGCGATACCAGTGATGATGACAAGGGTGGATCCAGAAATTACTCAAGGAGGGGGCGATTTTGTACCTGAAACAGGGGGGTAGAATGCGCAAAATCATTTTATAATTAATTAATACAATCAATTACACCAATTAATGTAATTAATTTTATTGATAAAATGTATATATGAGCGATGATTTAAAAGGACAGGGAGTAGTACCCGCAATACATCCCTTAGAAAAAGGCTACATAATTTTCATTATACTTTCATAATATATTTTAACAGATTATAACAGATTTTTGGACTTCGCCTAGGAGGGGGCGATCGCCCCTACCGCCCTCCCCTTGAATGCGCGTCTGGATGATGAAAGAGGAGTTCCCGGTCCGTCGAAGAAAAAAAAAACAATTGGGAAAAGTGAGGTAAGTGCTTGTTTAAGTGTACTTTTCCTATTCGCGATCTCTGGACTTGAATACGCCCTCTAGAGATTTAAATGGTAACTACTGTCTCATGGTTGTTCGAATTTACTTTCGTTATTCCCTATTACAACGTGTAGTGAGGTATGATACATTTAGAAGTGCTTCTTCATTATTTTTCTGCAAATTTTAACGCCATAGGTGATGATAAAGTTATTTGATATGTTCCTCAATATAATTCCAAGCTAAGCGATATTCTTTGGACTAGTTTTCATCGTTTTCTATTAGTTTGAAACAAGTCATCTGAAGCAAATGTCGGAAAGATACGATGAGGTGGATTAACCTGCGGAACGGCGCATTCGATTGAGCTCAAATTGGATATATTTGTTATAAACTACCGTAGCAAGACCGGTATTGATTTTGGTGTGTATAGGACGTATAGTTTCTTTACAGGGCTATGAAAAAGATTTCTTTTACATTATGGCCTATGGACCCTCTGTACAGAAGTAAAAGTAAACCTTTAACACAAAATAAGCAGTATTAAAGTGAGCTAATGATTAAAATATTTCTACAGCTAAAAGAAAATTTCTCATAGAAGTCCAATAAGTTAATAACACACTAGAAAAAAAGTGTGTATATACATTTATAATTAATTTTCACACTATACTTGCATACTAACAACAAGCTACACACACTTGAAAAGTTCAGAATATATATATTTAACAGTATACATAGATGTATATGTTTGTACATCCTCCAAAGAAGTATTCCAGCAAGAGAGAAATTTCCTACGTTGGTTTCGTATATTAAAAATTATTTATCATAGAATAATGTGCGGAACTGCTCTTCTTGTCTCCGGGGTTCGTCGTTCTAAAGTCCAGTTGGTGTAGAACGTGCTGGTAAAATGTCCACTGGTCAGGATGGAATATAACTTTATTGCTTCTAGAACTTCGTGGAACAATCAGCTGTACAAAATTCACAAGCACAATTAAACAGTAATGTGCTTTTAACAGTTCTCTTAGATCAGAAGCTCTCACAAATGCCGTATTTCTCACACAAAATAAGTCACTTCATAGGCAAAAATTCAGTGAAAATATTCAAGAGATATCGTACACAATCCCTTAAGACACAGCAATGAAGAATTTACACACAGCACTTTGAAAACAGCTTCGTAAAGCAAGCTAAAACACGGCTTCTATAGCGCTATCAATTGACAAAGCAAGCGTACTCTCACTGAGAGCTCTTCACACATTGAGCGTTCACTCGCACTGAACTGTCGGGGCAGCGCGCTGGTGGAATATATAGAGGAGGCAGAAGCTGCGAGCAGTTTCTAGAAAAGTATATTCCTCGAAGATTCCAGATAAAGCGGGACTTCTGATTACGTCATAGAAGAGAAATGTTAGGTTATTATGCGTTTTTAATGCAGGAAAAACAACTTCCAGGCCCCATTGGAAAAACCCGCCAAATGACCAAAAAGTCGCCAAGCTTGGCGACTTTTGGCGAAATATTGCCAAATTTGGCGCCAAAAATGAGTCCCCAAATGTGAAGAGATCGAAGCCCTAGGACTAATATTTCTCGAGATTTCTAGAACCTCCATTGAAAAACAATGGCAAACCGAAACCTCCATTGAAAAACAATGGCAAACCGAAACCTCCATATCTCCGGTTCCAATTGACCGATTTTGATGCAACAAAAAGCAAAATTTATCTATTTGAAGCGTAGAATACGAATTTTAAACCATTTTAAGCCACAGAGCAGCGGATTAACCCGAAAATTCGTAACATTGCCCCCTTCCCAAGGACTGCACGTCCCGGACAGTACAATCCCCAGTTAGTAGGTCACACAAATATATACAGTGTCCAACCGTTAACCAAATGTTAACAACATAATTTAAGCAAATAATCAATAAACACAGTACTCAAATACACTCTAATAAATAAATAATAGACATCATAAACAATTACACTAATAAGTAATCAATGTAAGAAACAAATACACATTAATAAAAACCAATATATTATAAATATGTACACTATACATCGCGTAAGTAGTGAGTGAAAGAAAGTTGACGAAAGAGGAAGAGAAGAGAAAGACAGGAAAGAAATGAGAGTTGAAAGAAAGGAGGAATTACGCCATAGTGACCATGGTCTGATAGTCAAATAACTAATTACCACCGCGGTAGATGGCTAGCCGATCGTAATGTACAACTCTTGGCTTCGAGTTTGGTGACTTTTGAATCCGTACGATGACGTCATTCAGCCGATTTAGGACTGTTTAAGAACCGTCCCACGGCGATTGCAGCTTGGGAGACAGGCCTTTCCGTCGAGTAGGATTCCATAGCCAAACTTTGTCACCTACGTTGAAGTCATGTCCTGTAGCTTTCGTGTCGTAGCGATTCTTCATCCTCTCCGTGTTCAGGTTGATCCGCTCCCGAGCAAAATGATGCACGTCTTCAAACCGCGCCCGAAGATTTTCCATGTACTCTTCTGGCGATGAAGGCACGTCTGGAGGGAGCACCCACCGGGGGAGCCGACCGCGAAAGCGGTTTTCAACTAAGAACCCCCCGGAGGAGACCTAAAACCGCGCCGTCACGGCCAGAGGAGGAGGAACTATCAGCGGGAAATTAAAGCCAAGCGCGACACTACAACACATTTAAATTTTTAAACCAATATTTGTGCATCGTAAATTATCAAACCCCTATATGCATACATATACAAATATACACATCCATATTTTCCAATACTATTATAATGCTGTGTGAGGATACAAATTGCAATCTAAACATACAACTTTAAATACATTAAAAACAAAAACAACAATATATATACATATATACACATACACATGCACACACATATTCACATATATACACATATATTCGCAATTCAATACAGGCACCTTCTTATAAACATTGAAGCCTTCATATAACATAATATAGCAACATCCCATAAATATAAGTAAGTTCATCCACATATTGCGCATCACACTAGTACTGTTACGGTATATTTTTCATCTAAGATATTCTAAATATAGCTTCTGCAATTCAGCGTAAATAAGACATATTTGCCGTAAGTAGTTTTTACATTGCGTTAAAAATAAAAATTGTTGATATATATCCATACTATTATTAGATCTGAAGTGATGTGGCATTATGGGACAGTTTTCAAAAATATAGGGCAATGGGTGACCCTGACGGCCGCATATACAGGGTCACCCATTATGCGGTCAGCCAGGGTCACCCAACTGGATAATGATCATTATCCAGTTTTTCAATCTTATACATATAAATCGGAAAATAACCGTTGCCAGTCAGAAAAGGAACAATAACAGGATGAATGATTGTTTGGGAAAATTTCACAGTTTTAATAAAATTATATGTGTAGCGACCATTACTTGAGTTAATCCATTCATCTTGCCAGGTATTTATAATTTCCTGTTTAATAAGTAAATCTATGTATGAAGTAGGATATGGAATATTGACATTTACATTATTATGATCGTGACGTAATGGCTCTTTAGCAAGCTGGTCTGCTCTTTCATTTCCTTCGACCCCGACATGAGCCCTAACCCAGGCAATTACAAATTCTATATGACTATTGGCGATTATGAGTTCTAGACTACTGCACATTATAGAAGTTGAGGGCAAAGGAGATTTATAGGATTTAACGGTTGATTTGTTATCTGTATAAATTATTACTTTATTATAATTATTTGCTATTGTCCATTGAATTGCCTTCAAAATTGCCAATTGTTCGGCCTGATAAATTGTATTTCTATTGCGTTTCATTAAAATCAAATATATATATATTATCTTTTTTTGCTGTAAAAGCATAGGCTGTCCCCACCTCCATATGTGATCCATCAGTATATATCTCCAACTATTCATTTTGCTTACTTTGTTTAATTTTTTTATCAATTTTTAAATTCTTAATTTCTGAAAACAAGTGAGTGGGTAATTTATTTAAAGCACACTCAAAATTATTAGGTAAAAGTGGTGTATTATTTATAATGACCGGTTTATTTTCCTTTAAAATGCAATATTTTTTCAAACTGGACTCTATAGTGATAATAATTGGAGGGATACCTGTTAAAGCATTAAGGGCTATTGTAGAGGTGCGTTTGAATGCCTTTGTAAGTTGTAATAGTATTTGCCTTTGTATTCGAATAAGCTTTTCTCTCATAGTGACTGTTAGTGAAGGAAACCAGACTACTGCCGCATAATCTATCTGTTTTTCAAGTACTGTTCTATACCAGATTTTTAATATTTTAAATTCTACACCCCATTTTAAGTGAGATACATATGCTAGGTTTTTAATGAAGTTTGAGGTTTTGCATTGAATGTTATCCAGATGTTCGTTCCAGTTTAATTTATAATCAAATACTATTCCTAAATAATTTAAATTTTTAACAAGTTTAATTGTATGACCCAAAAGTTTAAAAATAGGATTTCTTGTCTGTAACTTTTTACCAGTTATTTTTTTACGAAAAATCATTGCCTGAGTTTTATTAATAGAAATTTTTAGGTTAAATTTCTGGCAAATACTACTGAAAAGTTCAACTTGGGTGTTAACGAGTTGCTCAACCTCAGGGCGTGTGTTAGCAGGGGTCAAAATCAAGAAATCGTCAGCGTAGGCCCAAAGATTGTGATATATTTTATTGTACTCTTTTAAAATTTTGTCTGCAACGAAAGTCCACAGCATAGGTCCTATACAAGAGCCCTGGGGACAACCTTTAAAAATTTGTTTATTTACTGTATGGATTTGCGTTCTAGAAATTATAAATCTATCATTCAAATAATATATTAAAACTGATTTTAGGAATCCTGTATGGGAAGCTCAGCTATAATACCTTTAATGACATCCCAATCTATATAATCAAATGCGCCCTGTATATCAAAAGACACAAGGGCGCAAAATTTATTGTCTTGCAGAATTGTGCCTATTTTATTTTTAACAATATTTAATAAAGATATAGTGCTTCTATTGTTTCGAAAACCATGTTGGTTGTTATGCAAAAAATTTATAGTTTCCAAATGAGTCATGATTCTAATCTTAATTATTCGTTCAAGTATTTTAGCCAAAGTACTCAAGAGGCATATGGGTCTATATGATTTGGGCTCACGGGGGTCCTTGTTGCGTTTCTGAAAGAAGATTACTAATGCAATTTTCCAGACTTTTGGAAAGACACCTAATGAAAAACACTTATTAAAAATTATTATTAGATCAGTAGAGTTATTATAGAGCAGTTGTTTTAATATGCGACCGTCAATCTTGTCAAGGCCAGGTGATTTGTTATTATTTTGTAACTGGATACAATAACACAATTCCTTTATAGAAATTGGCGTATATTCCGAAATGTTATCTATATACTCATTAACAAAAATACCACCATGGGCGAGTCTGGAGGGCGGCCGAACACTAGATCGGCGAGAAGTCGAAGATCTCTGCCGAACAGCATCTGGGAAGGTGTGAAGCCGGTAGTCTCATGGACGGCACTCCTATAGGCCAGCAGGAAGAGGGGAAGTTTCTTGTCCCAGTCCTCTTGATTCCTAGATACAAGGAGCGAGAGGTTGTTCAAAATTGTGCGATTGAACCTCTCCACCATGCCGTCGGATTGTGGGTGTAAAGGCGTAGTTTGGGTTTTGTCTATTCCGAGAAGTTGACATAGTCCTTTAAAAACAGCAGAGGTAAAGTTCGTTCCTTGGTCGGAATGAACTTGCAGAGGGGTTCCATATCTGGAAATCCATTCTTGCACCAGTACCTCTGCTACGGTCGTAGCTTCTTGATCGGGAATAGGAAACGCTTCGGGCCATTTAGAGAAATAGTCAATGACAACTAGGATGTATTTGTTGCCATCCGAAGTTCGCGGAAAAGGTCCCAGGATGTCGAGGGCAATTCTCTCGAAACTTGCTCCTACATTGTAACGATGTCGTTTTCCACGGCTTCGTTTCTTCGGGCCTTTACGGGCGGCACAGGCGTCACAAGCTTGACACCACTTTTCGACATCGCCTCGAGCCCTAGCCCAGTAGAAGCGCTCGCGAACTTTCTGCAGGGTCTTTTACGCCAAAATGGCCTCCAGTTAAGCCATTATGAAGTTCTTCTAGAACCTTCGGAATCCTCGAACGCAGCAAAAGCAGCTTAACAGGCCCCATAGGGAAAATCGCGCCAAATGACCAAAATGTCACCAAGCTTGGCGACTTTTGGCGAAATATCGCCAAATTTGGCGCCAAAAATAAGTCCCAAAAAGTGAAGAGATCTAAGCCCTAGGACCAATATTTCTCGAGATTTCTAGAAACCCATAGAAAAAGAATAGGAAAACTGAAACTTCCGTATCTCCGGTTCTAATTGGCCGATTTTGATGCAAGAAAAAGCAAAATTTATGTATTTGAAGCGTAGAATACGAATTGTAAACCATTTTAAGCCCCAGAGGAGCGGGTTGCCCCGAAAATTCGAAACACTATTAATATTAATTACACCAGTAGGTAGTTTGGATTACCAACTTAATATTTGCAAAACACCAAAATACAGGAAAACATGCAAAAATCTTTTAAAAGTAACGAAAGAAAAAAAAATCCCACATAAAATTACAACACATCAAAAGTGGAAAATACAATTACCAACCTATAATAACCACATAATTATTTTCAATTAAAGCAATTTCAAAAAAATGTAAGTAAGAGCTAATCAATTGTGATAATCAGCCAAATCAAATTAGAATTATGGTATCCTCCTATATGTAAGTAAAATAATGCATAGAAAATGTTAAACTTCACAACTTACCCTGGACTTGCACACGCGAGAGGTGAAAAAAAAATAATAAGAATTCTTAAATGATACACAAATGCAAAGAATGCAGAAAAACCCACGTGCATACTAAATATCCTAAGTGCTACTGATAAGGAATAGAGACGATAAGAAAGTGCGTTGAGACCCGATAGAACCGGTTAAATAACACTGGGCTAGTTTGCCGATACGATAAAGCCAGGGAGGCTGTTAGGGGAATACACCGCAGTACAGAATTGGAAATATGTGCTTTATTCTAATTTCAAAAATGGTGACTTCCTTAACCCATTTCAATGTTTCAGAAAATAAAAACCTATCCTTAGGGTAAACACGTATCGGCATTATATCCTAAAATAAAATTAAAATATCAAAGTTAAGCTGCAACGATTAATGCATTTTGCATAGTTTAGGAAAATAATGAATCATTAATTAATTTCTGTGGAACAATTAGCAAAGATCATTATACTAAAGCATTAAACCAAACTATTTTTGTCAAGTTTTGGTGAACAGTGCAGTAATAAATTATATGCATTGTACTAAGATTAAGGAGTATTCATTTATAAAATGGGTATTTACTACTGAAAAACATGATCTAATTTTGACAAATGCATTGGAATTTTGTATAGGATATCTATTGAACAAACGCAATATTTGTACTAAACATATTATGATTATTCTAATATTAAAAATTGGAAAAGATTCCTCACTTGCGATGAAAATCACTCATTTTTTTATATACTTAAATTTTACAAAGATGTAGACATCCTTTTAATAAATTCATAAACTAAAATTATTGTTTAAAGCAATTTTTACAATAATAAACTAAAATTTTTATTGAATAATGTCATAAACTGAAATTATTAATTAAAACTTGCTAATAAATTAAACTTATTAAAATGTTTACTCTAAAAGATAGCTAATCACAACATACATCAGAAAAAATATAAGCAATAATAATACCTGAAAAATACCGGACAGCATTCTTGTTACATGCGTACAAAACATCTGTTTCCACGGCTACAGTATTCTTAGGTATCCGTTGCAGGATAGTTTAGGTGCATCCAACCTAAGAACTCTAGAAATTTATCGGAAACTGAAAAACTGGTTTTCTCTTATCAGGCATCACAGATCAGAAAAGAGATAAGGAAGTGACATGCGCAGAAGTCACGTGATAGTGACGTGTGCAAATCTGTGATGATTCAATATCCGGTAGGTTTGTTGACAGGATGTACTATTTACATTTAGTGGCAACTCTCTCTAACAGGCTAAGACAAGTTAGATGATGCAATATCTACAGGGTTCAGAAAGTTTTAAGGTAGAGGGCGCTTGGGTGATCACGTGATTTTTTTAGAACCAGTATGAAGACATTTTAGTTAGATAACGTTACCAGGTGTGTGTTGCGAGACTACCTTTACACTGTGTGTGCCTATACTTCAGACGTATGTTTTAAGTTTTAATTGATTTTTCACCGAGTTTCAAAAATGTCTTTGCTTGAATCGATCGAAAATAACTTTAATATTGAATACACTACCGAGTTTTATACTCAAAGTGATGCATATGTGTTGCTGAAAGTATTGATGCAATTGCGTTTAGACGCAAAGCCTCTGCAAAGCAGTGAAAACAAAATAACTTCGAAAGTAATTACTTTTGCAGATGAAGGAATAAATAATAGATTTTCGGGAGCGACAGTCTCTGTTTCCTCTTGGCTACCCATTTTGCAAAAACTACGTGATGATCTACAGAAAGCAACAAATTATGAATTTAATTTGGTACAAGTAAACTTATCCTTTGACAGGCAACCTCCAATTGAAGACGGTACCTTCGAAGATTTTTCTCTGGACCTGTCATCAGATGTATGCATTCTAAGTTTTGGATCTAAACGAACTTTAGATTTTAAACCAGCGAACTGTGAAACTACCACCATTTAATTAGAACATGGTTCAATGTGTAAGATATATCCCCCAACCAACAATCTTTTAACGCATGGTATTCCTTCTGAACCTCATGTGACAGACCCGCACATTAACGTAACGTTTGCCAAAATGTACATTTATGAGCCTTTTCCGAAAAGGGCAAAGTTGGACGATTGGATGGATAATCTTTACCATAACTGAAAAAACACACAAAGTTTTTTAATTACTTTAATCTTTACCATAGCTTATATGCTTCTGTAAATGGTACATGGCACTTGGAAAGACTTGTCTACGTTTCACTTCACGATGAAAAAACTGACTTGAAGATTCATATTAGACAATTTATTCAGAGCGCTCAATTAGAGTATATACCAACCGGTCAGGGAGTCGTGATGAACCCTTACCATTGGATCGAATTTACTGTAAAACTATTAGATTTTAATATATGTCATAACAATAGCTCTTTTATTTGTAATAATCAATTATCTGTATTTAATTATGATGGAAAATGTATCTTACAACAAATTTACAAAACCGGTGATTCATTCACGTTAAATCCAATTTCCTTGATACTTTTAAATGACCAAGTATTAAAACTTTGTGAAATAAGAAATGAAATATCAGAATGCATTCTAAAAACGCTATATACGACGACCCTTCCTCATTTAATTTTAAAATTAAAGCCGCAAAAATGTAACCGTGAACCCCATTGTAATTATGATGAGGGTAAACAACAATGAATGGATAGTATATCAGGAAATTCTTATGCATAGACCGGGTTCAGGATTATTCTTCACAAAGGATACATGCTTGTTCGAATAGAACACATGTTGATGAGAGAGAGGGTCTTATAAGTAGTAAAGCATGGTTTATGCTCGACATGCCATATATCACAAGAGAAATATGCGAGAACATATGTAGTTGTCTTTATGACGGAGGATTCTTTTCAAACATTTTCTTTGAAGACTATATGAAGTATCTTCAAAATGTGCTATTTAATTCATTTTATTAAATCGTTTTCAGATTTTGCTAATTCCAAGGATGTCAAAATATGTGTAATTACGCGATGTTATTGGTATATAACTAGTATTGCGATTGTAAAAAATATATATATATTAAAACCATTGTGATTATGTAGAAAAGGTATTCTTACTTCTACAACAGTAAGATTTTACTGATTTGTGTATGATATATTGTGGATTACACTTTGAAAAGGTGTTATTTTCTTAATTTTGTACGTAAATATTTTATGCAATTTAAAATACATTTTTTGTAAATAAATAAGTTTAAATACGAAAACTTTTTTATGTTTTCTTCATGTGTATATGTGTGTTTTGATTACTTGCAAAATAAAAATCTATGAAATTTTACTGCTGCAAAAAGTGGTAAAGTTAGCATACTTAGTCAAGATTTAAGGTTCTCGTGTTGTGTTTTATACTTATCTTTTATACACTACAAGGTAAAAAGTTACAAATTTAACAAAATTTATTGAAGCATGTACTATGGAAACATTAATCTACTACGTAGAAGTAAAATGTTCTGATTAAAATCCTCAACTTTGATAAGTAAATTGTGTTACATGAGAATTCACCAAGTACTAATTTTTTATAAAACGAACTTAGCTAAAAAAAAAGTCAGTTTCCATAATTTTATAACTTAATCGATTTTAAATGTTTTTCAAAAAAATTTAAAGTGAGATAAAGAAACTTAGTATTTTTAAATAAAGAATTTTTAAGTGTTTTCTAATATAAAGATCTTACCACATTTTACTTGAATTGACGCAATATTTTAAATCAGACACTCTGTTTTTAAAACATCAGAGTATTAACTTAGGCAATTTTTGTAATTTTTCTTAAGCAATGGGCTTGAATATTTTTATGAGAAATATATACTAAGTTCACGTGTTACACATTTTACTGATTGAGATGGTTATGCTTACAAATTTGAAAGAAATTTACTTTTATACATGATACATGTTCAAACTGAGTATACTTATGATTTGTATATGTTTATGAGTTCTCATAAGTTATGAAATTATTTTTCGAAAGGAACTTAGCTATTAGAACTTTGTAATTTTCGTAGAAATAGTATGCTTAACATGTTTTTGATAAAATGATTTTAAATTTGGTACAGAAATAATCAATTATTTTAGCATAGATGTATAAACTTATCTTTATGTAAAACTTTACTAATTAAAAGTAATATAATTTATGTCTGTACAAAGTGAGGGACTTAGACTATTTTTCAGAATTATCAAGTAAAGGATTTTTCAAAATACTTAGTAAATTGCGTTAGCTAAAGTTATATATATTTTTCCTTTTAAGAAATTTTGCACATTGGTATATTTTATGTTCTGATAAGTCGTTGAATATGTTTTTGAAATAAACTAACAGATCTGTACTTTGTAAGTTTCAGAGAAGTGATGAACTTTGGTATTTTTCGAATGTTACGAACTGTTGTTTTTTCTGAAGTGCTAGATATGTGAAATTGTCTTTTTTGAAACATTGGATTATTCAATTTAGTGCACTTCAGTTACTCTTTCAAGATAACGGACTTAGAATTTTTTACAAATAGAAAGCTAGTAACTTGCTAAACATGCTTCTTGCAAATATTTTTAAATGTCTGTCTTAAAAATTATCAAAGTTGTAACTAGTAAACAGAAATAAACAAATTAAAATATAATAAATTTTGTAGACACTGTGATTTTTAAGAACGGTATTTAAAAATATTTGCAAGAAGCATGTTTAGCAAGTTACTAGCTTTCTATTTGTAAAACATTCTAAGTCCGTTATGTTGAAAGAGTAACTGAAATGCACTAAGTCTAATAATCCAATGTTTCAGAAAAGACAATTTCACATATCTAGCACTTCAGAAAAAACGTATTAAGTTCGTAACATTCGAAAAATACCAAAGTTCATCACTTCTGTGAAATTTACAAAGTACAGATCTGTCAGTTTATTTCAATAAACAGATTCAACGACGTATCAGAACATAAAATACACCAATGTGCAAAACTTCTAAAAAGAAAAAAAAATATAACTTTAGCTAATGCAATTTAAAGTGTTTTGTAAAATCCTTTACTTGATAATTCTGAAAAATAGTTTAAATCCCTCACTTTTTACAGACATAAATTATATTACTTTTAATTAGTAAAGTTTTACATAAAGATAAGTTTATACATCTATGCTAAAATAACTGATTATTTCTGTACCAAATTTAAAATCATTTTATCAAAAACATGTTAAGCATACTATTTCTACGAAAATTACAAAGTTCTAATAGCTAAGTTCCTTTCGAAAAATAATTTCATAACTTATGAGAACTCATAAACATATACAAATCATAAGTATACTCAGTTTGAACAAGTATCATGTATAAAAGTAAATTTCTTTCAAATTTGTAAGCATAACCATCTCAATCAGTAAAATGTGTAACACGTGAACTTAGTATATATTTCTCATAAAAATATTCAAGCCCATTGCTTAAGAAAAATGACAAAAATTGCCTAAGTTAATACTCTGATGTTTTAAAAACAGAGTGTCTGATTTAAAATATTGCGTCAATTCAAGTAAAATGTGGTAAGATCTTTATATTAGAAAACACTTAAAAATTCTTTATTTAAAAATACTAAGTTTCTTTATCTCACTTTACTTTTTTTGAAAAACATTTAAAATCGATTAAGTTATAAAATTATGGAAACTGATTTTCTTTAGCTAAGTTCGTTTTATAAAAAATTAGTACTTTGTGAATTCTCATGTAACACAATTTACCTATCAAAGTTGAGGATTTTAATCAGAACATTTTACTTCTACGTAGTAGATTAATGTTTCCATAGTACATGCTTCAATAAATTTTGTTAAATTTGTAACATTTTCCCTTGTAGTGTATAAAAGATAAGTATAAAACACAACACGAGAACCTTAAATCTTGACTAAGTATGCTAACTTTACCACTTTTTGCAGCAGTAAAATTTCAAAGATTTTTATTTTGCACGTAATCAACACACACACATACACATGAAGAAAACATAAAAAAGTTTTCGTATTTAAACTTATTTATTTACAAAAAATGTATTTTAAATTGCATAAACTATTTACGAGGGATATTCGGAAACTAAGGTCCGAATCGTCGTAGCTAATCGAATGTCGCGCAAACATTGAAATGCGTATGCGTACCAACTAGCGGCATACCTTGCTCGTCAAACGACGCCATTGTTTTACTTTTAATTAGTTAAGGTTTAAATAAAGATAAGTTTATACATCTATGCTAAAATAACTGATTATTTCTGTACCAAATTTAAAACCATTTTATCAAAAACATGTTAAGCATAATATTTCTACGAATTTTACAAAGTTCTAATAGATCTGTTCCTTTCGAGAAATAATTCAATAACTTTTGAGAACTCATAAACATATACAAATCAAAAGTATACTTTGTTTGAACAAGTATCATGTATAAAAGTAAAAGCATATTTATTTAAAATTTGTAAGCATAACCATATCAATCAGTAAAATGTGTAACACGTGAACTTAGTTGATATTTCTCATAAAAATATTCAAGTCCATTACTTAAGAAAAATTACTAAAATAGCCTAAGTTAATACTCTGATGTTTTGAAAACATAGTGTCTTTAAAATATTGCGTCAATTCAAGTACAATGTGGTAAGATCTTTACATTAAAAACTCTTAAAAATTCTTTATTTAAAAATACTGAGTTTCTTTATCTCACTTTACTTTTTTTGAAAAAACATGTAAAATCGATTAAATTACAAAATTATGGAAACTGATTTTTTTTAGCTAAGCTCCTTTATAAAAAATTCGTACTTTGTGTATAAAATATTAGTACTTTGTGAATTCTCATGTAACACAATTTCCCTATCAAAGTTTAGGATTTTAATCAGAACATTTTACTTCTATGTAGTGGATTAATGTTTCCATAGTACATGCTTCAATAAATTTTGTTAATTTTGTAACTTTTTACCTTGTAGTGTATAAAAGATAAGTGTAAAACACAACACGAGAACCTTAAATCTTGACTAAGTATGCTAACTTTACCACTTTTTGCAGCAGTAAAATTTCTTAGATTTTTATTTTGCAAGTAATCAACACACACACATACACATGAAGAAAACATAAAAAAGTTTTCGTATTTAAACTTATTTATTTACAAAATATGTATTTTAAATTGCATAAACTATTTACACAATTAAGAAAATAATAACTTTTCAAAGTGTAATCCACATTTAATCATGCACAAATCAGTAAAATCTGATTGTTGTAGAAGCAAGCATACCTTTTCTACATAATCACAATGGTTTTAATATATTTTTTTTTTTTTTTTTTACAAACGCAGTACTAGTTATATACCAATAACATCACATAATTACACATGTTTTGCTATCCTTGGAATTAGTAAAATCTGAGAACGGTTGAAAAAATGAATTAAATACCACATTTTGAAAATACTTCATATAGTCTTCGAAGAAAATGTTTGAAAAAAATTCTCCGTCATGACAAGTACATATGTTCTCGCATATCTCTCTTGATAGATGCCATGTCGAGCATATACCATGTTTTACTACATATAAGACCGTCTCTCTCATCAGCATGTGTTCTGTTCGAACAAGCATGTATCCTTTGTGAAGGATGATCCTGAACACGGTCTATGCATTTAAGAATTGCTTGATATACTATATCCATTAATTGTTGTTTACCCGCATCATAATAACAATGGGGTTCACGGTTACATTTTTGCGGCTTTAATTTTAAAATTAAATGAGGCAGGGTCGTCGTATATAGCATTTTAGGAATGCATTCTGATATTTCATTTCTCAGTTCACAAAGTTTTAATACTTGGCCATTCAAAAGTATCAAGGAAATTGGATTTAACGTGAATGAATCACCGGTTTTGTAAATTCGTTGTAAGATACATTTTCCATCATCATTAAATACAGATAATTGATTATTACAAATAAAAGAGCTATTGTTATGACATATATTAAAATCTAATAGTTTTACAATAAATTCGATCCAATGGTAAGGGTTCATCACCACTCCCTGACGGGTTGGTATATAGTCTAATTGAGCGTTCTGAATAAATTGTCTAATATGAATCTTAGAGTCAGTTTTTTCATCGTGAAGTGAAACGTAGATAAGTCTTTCCAAGTGCCATGTACCATTTACAGAAGCATATAAGCTATGGTAAAGATTATCCATCCAATCGTCCAACTTTGCCCTTTTCGGAAAAGGCTCATAAATGTACATTTTGGCAAACGTTAGGTTAATGTGCGGGTCTGTCACATGAGGTTCAGAAGGAATACCATGCGTTTAAAGTTTGTTGGTTGGGTGATGTATCTTACACATTCAACCATGTTCTAATTTAATGGTGGTGGTTTCACAGTTCGCTGGTTTAAAATCAAAAGTTCGTTTAGATCCAAAACTTAGAATGCATACACCTGATGATAGCTCCAGAGAAAAATCTCCGTAGTTACCGTCTTCAATTGTAGGTTCCCTGTCAATGGATAAGTTCACTTGTACCAAATTATATTCATAATTTGTTGCTTTCTGTAGATCATCACGTAGGTTTTGCAAAATGGGTAGCGAAGAGGTAACAGAGACTGTTGCTCCCGAAAAACTATAATTTCTTCCTTCATCTGCAAAAGTAATTACTTTCCGGGTCGAAGTAATTTTGTTTTCACTGCTTTGCAGAGGGTTTGCGTCTAAAGGCAATTGCATCAATTCTTGCAGCAACACATCAGCATCACTTTGAGTATGAAACTCGGTAGTGTATTCAATGTTAAAGTTATTTTCGATCGATTCAAGCAAAGACATTTTTGAAACTCTGTGAAAAATCAATTAAAACTTAGAACATACGTCTGGAGTATAGGCGCACACAGTGTAAAGGTAGTCTCGCAACACACACCTGGTCACGTTATCTAACTAATATGTCTTCATACTGGTTCTAAAACAATCACGTGATCACCCAAGCGCCCTCTACCTTAAAACTTTCTCAACCCTGTAGATATTGCATTATCTAACTTGTCTTAGCCTGTTAGAGAGAGTTGCCACTAAATGTAAATAGTACATCCTCTCAACAAACCTACCGAATAATGAATCATCACAGATTTGCACACGTCACTATCACGTGTCTTCTGGGCATCTCACTTCCTTATCTCTTATCTGATCTGTGACGGCTGGTAAGAGAAAACCAGTTTTTTAGTTGCCGTTAAATTTCTAGAATTTGTAGGTTGGATGTAGGTAAACTGTCCTGCAACGGATACCTAAGAATTCTTTAGCCGAGCAAACACATATTTTGTCCGCATGTAACAAGAGTTGTCCGGTATTTTTCGGGTATTATAATTGCTTTTATTTTTTCTGATGTATGTTGTGATTAGCTATATTTTAGAGTAAACATTTTAATAAGTTTAATTTATTAGCAAGTTTTAATTAATAATTTCAGTTTATGACTTTATTCAATAAAAATTTTAGTTTATTATTGTAAAAATTACTTTAAACAATAATTTTAGTTTATGATTTTATTAAAAGGATGTCTACATCTTTGTAAAATTTAAGTATATAAAAAAATGAGTGATTTTCATCGCAAGTGTAGAATCTTAACCGTATTTTTAATATTAGAATAATCATAATATGTTTAGTACAAGTACTGCGTTTGTTTAATAGATATCCTATACAAAATTCCAATGCATTTGTCAAAATTAGATCATGTTTTTCAGTAGTAAATACCTATTTTATAAATGAATACTCATTAATCTTAGTACAATGCATATAATTTCTAACTGCACTGTTCATCAAAACTTGACAAAAATAGTTTGGTTTAATGCTTTAGTATAATGATCTTTGCTAATTGTTTCACAGAAATTAATTAATGATTCATTATTTTCCTAAACTATGCAAAATACATTAATCGTTGTAGTTTAACTTTGATATTTTAGTTTTATTTTAGGATATAATGCCGATCAGATACATGTTTACGGTAAGGATAGGTTTCTATTATCTGAAACATTGAAATGGGTTAAGGAAATCCCCATTTTTGAACGTAGAATAATGCACATGTTCCCAATTCTGTACTGCGGTTTATTCCCCTAACAGCCTCCCTGGCTTTATCATATCGGTAAACTAGCCCAGTGTTATTTAACCGGCTCTATCGGGTCTCAACGCACTTTCTTATCGTCTCTATTTCTTATCAGTAGCACTTGGGATATTTTGTATGCACGTGGTTTTTTTTATTTATTTATTTCATAAAAGAAATGCACACTACAGATTAAAATCCGTTTACAGTGATGCATAAAAGAACAAATTACATAAGACAAAATTTAAAAAGATAAAATACAGAGATAAAATATGTACCAGTCATGACTGCAAAAGTTCAAAACTCTTAACTCTAAAGACTTTAAATGACATGTTAAAAATATCCAAATCGAAAGAAAACTTATAATAAATTTTATAAAATTTATATAATGAAAAGTATATGTAATTATATTTTATTATTGAATCCACAAATAAATGGCTATTACGAAGAGACCTGTTCGGTACATTTACACAAATACTTTGAAGAATATCACTGCAGTCTACCTTATTATTGACAACTTTATAAAAAAATAATAAACAAAATAGATCACAACGAGAACTTAAACTAGGAAGGCCAAAAACACTTCTCGAGTAAGATGAAGAAATATTCGGAATGTAAATAGGATTACTTTTGTAATATAAATAACGAGTACACTGAGTCTGCATCCGCTCAAGAATTTTCATTTTATTTTTATAATACGGATCCCAAACAAGACTACAATATTCAAGATTAGAGCGTATCAAACTAAAGTATAAGATTTTTAATGCATGAAGGTTAGAAAAGTCTTTAGTTTTACACTTAAGAAAACCAAGTTTTTTGTAAGCTTTAGAGATAATGCTATTGATATGGATTGAAAACTCAAGTTTCCTGTCAAAAACAACGCCCAAATCAGTTATGGAATCCGAACGAAATAAAGGAAGATTATTAATATGATTCTTTGTATTTGCGAATTATTTAAGTATTTTTATTGTTTTTTTTTCACCTCTTGCGTGTGCAAGTCCAGGGTAAGTTGTCAAGTTTAACATTTTCTATGTATTATTTTAGTTACATATAGGAGGATACCATAATTCTAATTTGATTTGCCTGATTATCACAATTGATTAGCTCTTACATTTTTTTCAAATTGCTTTAATTGAAAATAATTATGTGGTTATTATAGTTTGGTAATTGTATTTTCCACTTTTGAGGTGTTATAATTTTAAGTGTGATTTTTTTTGTTACTGTGAAAAGATTTTTGCTTGTTTTCCTGTATTTTGGTGTTTTGCAAAATTTTAAGTTGGTAATCCAAACTACCTACTGGTGTAATTAATATTGTTAGCATTATCAGTCGAAGTACTTTAAGTATTCATACACTTTGTATACAAAAACTGGGGTTTGAGGGATTTCTCTTAATAGAAAAAAAAGCCTGTATGGTATCTATATTTCAGCAAATTCTAACTAAGATTAAATTTTCGCTTGCTAACTAATTTCATCCTACATAAAATGTTATTGTGAATCTGATAAATTGTCATAAGAAAAAGAATTACTTTTAAAGCGTTTAATATCTTAAAATTTGTTATTTCAGAATATTTTCAGAATATGTGCACATAAAGAATTAAGAATTAATGTCCTAAAATGTAGTAGCTGGGCCGGGAAGAAGAGCTAATGTATTTTAAATCATTTCTCTATTTTCCGGACTTGCTAGCCTTAAAAATGTTGGTGCAAGAAATTTGCCGTAGAAGATTTATCACGATGTACCTTCAAGTAAATAAAAACTTTGTATTTTTTAGTTCAAGTAATTTGTATTTATGATAACTCTTTGCAATTAAAACTATCATTTTATCTAAGTAGTTGAAAGATATTTATGTACATGCAATTGTCTTAGTATAGTAAAACAGATCTTCAATTTTTATTTCCAATAGTTCAAGTTTCTAACAATAGTACTATCCAGTCTAAAAGCTTGTGCTAGTTATACCCATCTTTCTATAAAATATGTTAAGTGCATAAATAAAATATCACTCAAAAAGTTGATGCATGTATAAAACGATGCTTTCATAGTAAAACTGAAATTGGTGTTGCACATAAAGTCAAAAATATCTAACTCGTATCGTATTCAAACTCTATAAATCAAGTATCTTGTGATCTCTACTTTTTATAAAAGAAGGTGTCTGTGTGTGTGTCTGTCGGCAGCCTTACAGACAAACGGCTACACCTAGAAACACCAAATTTGGTACTCTGGAAGATGTAAATATGTAGTTGTGCACCTCGAAGCGATTTTTTCAAAATTTGACCTAGATTTTTTTTTATTTTATGTTTTATACGATTTTTGGCATTTTTTCTCACCTAATTCGTAATGACGGCGGAAATTACGCTCGCAGCAAAACGGCATTTGTATCATCGGATAGAGGTGGAAATTTTCTTTTAAAAACAGTTTGTTCTGAATACGTAACATGATTTACCGATTTTTAGGAATTTTTTTACTAAGCATCTGCTTCGCGATTGTTTTTCGTAAAATAATTTTAAAACTGTCGCATCTTGAATTCTATCCGTCATAACTTTTAGGTATTTTGACAAATCGTGAAAATTCTTTTCTCCCTCTTTTAAAATAAAAACGAAAAAATTATGTAAATTAGATGATTTTTTACGAATTTTAATGCAGCCTAAAGTATAGAATTTAATACTAGCATCAACGCGATCTTACGCCATTCATTACATTGCGATCACGGCACGAGAATTTATGTTCAGTTGTTGCCACAGAAAGGATTCGAAAAAATGATTTTTTCAATCAATCGAGTTTTTAAATGGGATATCAGAATTTCAATTCGCATGTGAGGATCTATGACGTCAAATGCTTTAAGATACGTAAAAATTACTCCATAATTTTAACTCATTTATTCCAGCTCTATTTTCAACACAGGGAGACGATATTTTGATTAAAATTTACTGTAGAAATAAACTAAGAAATTCACGATTATTATTATTAGAAGTGGTATTTTAATCCGGTGCTTATTTAAAAATTGAAATGTTTTCACGGCGCTGAAAATGTTCATTTTAAAAGTTACAAAGTTCGTTTCAAAGCGCGATATATTAAATTTTTTCTATTTACTATTTTTATTTTTGGCATTTAATTTAGTGCAGGCGTTGCCTAACATACGCATGCAGGTTGCGAGTATAGTTTTATTTTAACGTTGAATTACGTTCCTCCATAAAGGTTACATAATGCAAAGTTTTAATGATACCGTTTGAAAACAAATATGCGAAATATCGAAATTAACTCCCTCAACATACCGGGGTATCCTTTACGGCAGTCAAACAGTGACGTCATAAATAAAAAAAATGCGTGAAATTTGTAAACTCTGCAACTCTAACGCCCTGTCACAATTAAAGTGGGAATAAGTAGCTCCTCGAGATTACACAGTTTGATGTTTTAAAGGAGACAAGACTATGGAGGATATAAAAGATATCGCTATATTAGATACATGGATATTTAAAATGGCACCCCTTGGATATTTTCTCCCCACAGTAAGATGAAATGGTTTGCGGCGCTAAATACGCCAATCTTATAAAACTATGTATAAATTAAATATATATGGAGAGTTTCCTTAATGGCAACCATTATGTGAAATGATTATTATTTATGCTAATGCGTAAATTGCAAAGAATCGCCACAGAATCAAAAGATCCCATTGAGGCCAAATAATCTAAGCTGTTTCTTTTAGCCTTGAAGAGGGAGAAGCGAATATAGATAGTATTAATGTACGTAATAGGTAGTATTATTAGATTTGTAAAGATAATATGAATAAATCGCAATGTACCACGTTAATAAATATTTCATGAAATTAAAAGTGTTTATCCTGTTTCAACGGTTGTCTTACAACCAACTAAACGAAAAGTAATTCTAATTTGCGTTAATATATCCCGCAGTAATTTCAACAGAGGAGATTACTTGAACTTTTTTAAAAATGAAATTCTGTTTTGTCACATGCAGATATGATTTTAGTAGTAAAATATTCCCTTCTTCCCGTATGAAGAGCGGGTGCGCAGCTATTTTAAAAACATCTGTTGAAAATAGCATAAATGAATTCAGAAGACCTCAAAACGTGTAAATACACCAAAATCTCGAAGTCGAATTTTTTCATGATTACAATACTTTCCTTATATGGTACATGTTCGTACAGTAATAACTGAACTGTAAAGAAAGTGGATTAATAAAAACATGATAAAATGAGAGGAAAGCTCATCTTTCAAAAAGTTTAATCTAAATTTAGTGATAGTTTCAATAAATGGTGCTCCATTTCATGTAGTGTCTTAGGTATTTAATGCTACAACTTGAGCCTAAAAAACAGTATGATGCAGAAATAAGACATTTTGAAAGCCAGGAGTTCTCTGCAAACCATTAAGCTTTCCACTTTCTTGATGTTAATGACACTGACGTAGTTTTTTGAGTCATTATACTGCAATGATCAGGTTAGTACTCATGACACAAACTTTACATTAAGAGTCAAATAATTTTGCTCTTTTTTTTTTAATTCCACATCACGAATAATTTCGAATTACACATGTAAGGAAAATTTTCGTTTCCTACCGTGCAAAGAACGGGCACGCAGCTAGTATACAATAAAAAAAAGTTTTGTAGGATTACTAAAAATGTAATTTTTTCTCTAATTGATCTATAGAAAATATAAACTAGTACTCACGCTCCCTAAAATCTATAAAATATGTGTTGCTAATCTCTAAAGAAAAAATGTTTAGATAAATCTAAATCTTTATTTGCAAAAATCTTTCTATGGTATAATTTTCTCACTTCCCTAACAGTAGAAGAAATTTGTAGAAAATGTATTGGTATCCTAAACCCTACTTTAATATTCTAGCAAACTTACTTATTAAATATATGCTATACAAAAAAAATTAACTAAAATATAAAACTCGGGATTAAAATCATATTTGTTGTAAAATTAATTATTTAACTTAAAATTAAAACTCTTTTTTAAAAAAATTAACTCTTGATTTAAAAAAAATATTTGTTGTAAAATTATTTAACTTAAAATTAAAATTCTTGGTTAAAAAATTAATTAACTCTTGATTAAAAAAATATTTGTTGTAAAATTATTTAACTTAAAATTAAAACTCTTGGTTAAAAATAAAAATAAATAATTAACTCTTGATTAAAAAAATATTTGTTGTAAAATTAATTATTAACTTAAAATTAAAACTTTTGGTTAAAAAAATTAATTAACTCTTGATTAAAGAAATATTTGCTGTAAAATTAATTATTCACTGGCTGTACTCAGTACAACAGAACAAAGTTGCCCTATGCCCCTTTGATGACAAGAGGTACATATTGAATGATGGCATAAACACGCTAGCACACGGTCACTGTAATATCAGTAGATGAGGTTTATACTAATAAAATTATCTGTTCTAAGAAAAATGTATTGGAAAAATAGGCCTCAAGGGGAATCTCCGCCAAGCATTTGCTAAAAGAGAGATAACGCGCAATATGCTGTACTCCATGAGTGGTGCGGAAATCAGCATTTTTATTTCAACAACTAAATTCCCACTATCTAAAAATTATAAAGGGAAAAAAGAAGTTAAGTCGAGTGGTATTCTATAAAAAGAACAAATGATATAAAAGGGAAAAAACAATCATAATATAACTCTTATTCTTAAAGCAGAATATTTTTATTCATAAAAAATTAATTCAAAAGAAAAAAAAGTGATGCACCTTAAATATACGATTAAAAAATAATAAGAAGTTCACTAATTAGGAATAATAATTCACTCTCAAAGAAACCGACAATTTTTGAAATAATGCTAAGTCCCACTAATCCTTAAAAAAATATTTACAGAGAGAGAAAAAAATTCTAATCCATACTTACTCTTTCCCACAGCTCAACAGTTAAGCATCATTGAAAAGAGGGGAAATTCCCTGCAGTCTGCTTCTTGCGTACTGTGCCGCACGCCGCACGCCGCCTGACCGCCTGCACTTGGGGCAGAACTGTCATTTTCTATCTACTAATGTCTCTTTACAGGTTTGACTGTTGAACTGACATTGAGTGTGAATCTATAGGACATACGCAATATTTCCAAAAACCAGTAAATCCTCGGCCTACTTTTGAAGGCAATTTTGTGTTTATTAATTTTTTCTGAAAGATGCACCAGACGTTCACCTTTACTGTTAATGCCAGTCCATAGTGCATTGGGTGAAAAGCATTAAAATTTTTCTCGAATGTTTAATCGTTGGTTTATTTTTAAGCTGTTCTAAAGTCCTGTGTCGACGATCGATCTTCAGATAGAGCACCCTTAATATTACCAAATCGAAGACTAATTACAAATTTCGTGCAGTTCTTAAAAGAGCCTTGGGAAAGGGGATCCACGGGAAGACCAGATAAGTAGATAAGAGATCGTATGAGGCTCTTCGATAGGGAACAGTTGCTGTTTGGGCTCCCAAAACACTACTGTCCCGCAGTCAGTCGTTCAAAGTTTTGTGTTTTACTCATGGTTTTACCATCCTCAAAGGAGAGGGAAAATGTGCTCTGTGATGTGATGTCCAGTGCCGCGCCGACCATGACCAGCGCATGTGTGCGAAACTAATGAAGCGCCTCTCAGAGTTTACTACCTGTCCATCTACCTTATTCCCTAACTATTAACTTTATTTTTAATATTGTTTGATCGTAAAAATTGTAAATATGTGTTAGATACTAAAGAAAAGTAAATCGTTTAACCAAAAATTGAAGTTAATAACGTATCCCTATAACCAATATATTTAAATCACAGCAGGGACGGAAATGCGTCTCGGCGACTACTACAAATGCCGTGAGACTAGCCCAAATAGCCTGGATTACGAAAATTTAAGATTTTACATAGATTTGAAAAGATTTTGCTGCCAACTTATAAAAGCTTACAGCATTTTCTGCTCCCAGCTTTAAAACCTTATTTCGAGCCCTGGTTCGCACGATACTACAGTGATCTTTCACTTTTTCGACTTTCAGGGGACCGTAGAAAAAGTCGTATAAATGATAGATCGTCTTATTATACATTAATGCATTAATTATTTTACTTATATTAAAAAACAGTAAATTTTGAATACTAAGGACGTTAAAATTGTAAAATGTATTAAAAACCATACATGAAATATTAAAAAAAAAGTCACAAAATACACCCATGTCCATAAATTAAGGATAATTCAGAATCACACAGAAATTGATCTCTAAAATAAAAATTTCACCTGTGGAATGATAACACACATCTTGAAGAAGAATATGCAAATTACAGGAAACCACCAGATGGCGTGTATGGTACGTCACAATGACGAGAGTGTAAGAGAGGGGTATATAAGGAATGGTGGCAAAGAAGTAAAATTGTTCACAAGCGCTGTGAAAGCCTTTCAGTGCAAAAACCGCATAGTTATGGCACAAAGGAGGCATTTGGATGATGTTTTACGTGGCAGAATTATCGGACGACTGGAATGTGGACGTACCCAGCTGGAAGTATCCGAGGAACTTGGAATCGCCCAGAGTGTCATCTCCAGGCTTTGGCAACGATTCCAAGATGATGGTAATGTGAGTAGACGTTACAGCACAGGTCGCCCCCGAGTTACAATGCCGAATGAGGACCGCTATTTGGCAGTTACTGCCAAAAGAAACAGACGGAGTACAGCATCAGACCTGTCTCGTCAGCTCTCTTCAGCTACCGGTACGACAGTTTCAAGGCAGACCGTGTACAGACGCTTAGGGCACATTGGTCTATATGCTCGTAGGCCTGTCAGATGTGTTCCACTTACCGCAACTCACTGTCGCCTGCGATTAACCTGGAGTAGAGAGCATGCATTGTGGACACCGCAACAGTGGTCTTGTGTGATGTTTTCCGACGAGTCCAGGTTTAGTTTGGAGTCTGATTCTCGCCGGACATTCATCTGGAGAGCGCCAGGTACCCGTTACCACCAAGAGAACACCTTTGAAAGACACCGTTACGGTGGTGCAGGGTGGCTCGTTTGGGGAGAAATTATTCTTGGTTCCAGAACTGACCTGCATGTTCAGAGTGTAACGATGGCAGGCCACATCTATCGGGATGTCATTCTGGAACAACATGTACGTTTGTTTCGGGTTGCCATGGGTGCTGAATTTGTGTTTATGGATGACAACGCCCGTCCTCACCGTGCAAACATTGTAGACGAATGCCTTCAATCGGAGGATATCACCCGTATGCATTGGCCAGCATACTCACCGGACTTGAATCCAATAGAGCATGTGTGGGATATGCTTGGCCGACGAATTGCAGCCCGTCAACCCCCTCCCACCTGTCTACCGGAACTTCGGAGTGCATTGCTTGATGAGTGTAAAATATTCCCCAAGATCAGATGGATCATTTGATACTCAGCATGCCTAGGCATTGTCAGGCCTGTATTGCATCGTCCGGGAGACATACTCCGTATTAACCATCCTACTAACCATGTTATACTGTTTTTTGTAAATAGGTTCTTTTTGAAATTTGGTCAAGGGAGTAAAACTTGCAATTTTTATTAATTATGTCAAACATATAGCATCTTTTTTGATCTTTACTTTTTGTTTAATAAATAGATTTTACAAATAAGTCAAATTTGTTTTGCTTCTTTCTCTTTCTTTGCCTGAACTTCATTATCCTTAATTTATGGACATGAGTGTACATAGTTTATTTATCACTATGTTTATTTAAAAAAATTACGAATCGGATTTTTTTACCAAAAAAAAAGAAGAAGAAGTAAATATTAGTTTGTCTCTGTAGGCTCAGAAAATAGAAAATATCTTCTAAGTCTGATAAAGCTTTTAAGCTATTTTGGAAATAATCGTTTTGACATAATACAACCACCCTCCCGTCATAGATTTCATCGTTAATAGTACAGAAATTTAGATGAGAAATTTTACTCATTACATTATTGATTATACGCTTTTACAGTCGTAACAGAATAAAGGTAAGAAAAGTGCATGCTTTGTACTTTAAAGATAATAAAATGAATGTTTGGGTAACAAATGTAAAATCATCTGAACGATTCAAAACGTCATTTAAGTGAGAGAAGAGTCGTGTAAGTGAGAGAAGTTTAGCATTATTTTCCATAAGGCGTGGATAGAACCAAGTGAATTCGGCGAATAACCGAGAGAGTCGTATAAGTGAGAGGTCAATATACTTCTGTTAAAAGTATAACATTAGAATCCCACTTATATACATGTTCTTTTGAATCTGACTTGTTATTAAGATATCTGTGCATTTTTATTACCTTTTTAGTGTTATTAATTTCTGACAAGGAGTTTTGTCTATCCAGCGAAGCTAGTAAAATACCAAAAGCCGCAAATGTTGACCATTTTTGGCAATTTATCGCCCGGTTGGCGTCAAAAAATAAATCCCTAAAGCCAGTGGCGTAGCCCGAAATTTTTCGTGGCGGGGTTACGACCACTGCAACTGATATATATGTATACGTGTGTGTTATAATGGAGTGAAGATTATTCATTTTGTACGGCAAAAAATTCCTCATGTGGGTATTATGACCCCCATTACACCTCTCCCTTGGCTACGCCACTGCCTAAAGCTGGATCTATCTTGGCGATATCTTCTATATTTGGCGAGAAATTTCCAAACCCTACTATTTATTATAAAGATGAAATACAGAATATGCCTGAAAAAGATTGTAAAACAGTTTTAATAGACGATTTATAGATTTTAATTCCAAAGAAATGTTTTATGGAACAAGGAAGACAAATAAGGCACGTTCATGGAATATGATGCACTTTCTAACGTAATGGAACCAGGAAGATAAATAGGGCCTGCACATAGGTTATGATGCACTTTCAAACGTAATGGAGCAAGAAAGACAAACAAAACTGACACATGGATTATGATACTCTTAATATATAGCCGGTGCGTATTTTACCCTGTTTTTAATTTTTGAAATCTTTTACAACCCAAGCTCTTACGCAACTTCGAACCTATTAGCCCTACCTTCCTCTATGATGTTAACTCCTTCAGTCCTGATAGAATAATTTCTCTTTGAATTAAATAATCTTTCTTTTGCTAATGATATTAAATATGTATCTAAAATCCCATTTTTTAAATTTTCGGGGGAAATGTGTTTTTCTTTAAGTACAAAAATTATAACATCCATTCTGTGCGATATTGCAGGTGATTTTTGTGTCCTTAACTGTGGATGCAGGGTCTGAAAGGATTAATCTAAAGGTTGAAATATTTTTTCTTTGAAGCTGGATGAGCTGCGACAACTAGTCAACCGATTTAAAAAGTTATATAAAAATCTTCACAATCCTCATTTGAAGAACGCTCTTCCAGTGGGCAGAACTAGTTCTTTATTAAGTCATACATAACGTGACCATTTATTTTTTCCTTCAAAACGGGACATCTACTACTTTTTTGGTAATAGTGTATTTATTTTCTTTCTCAAAACGGGACATCTACTGTTTTGAAGGTAATAGTGTAGGAAGACTGAATTTCAGGTCTGGGTATCGTAAGGTTATTAACAAAACGCGCGAAAAAGCTTGTGTTAATGTTAATATCAAAATAAAATGAAAAAAAAAACCTTTGCTAAAACACACATATACTATAAAAAATAGTGCAAGACATACGTTTCGGGTGGTACAAATGGTAGGCCCTTTCTCGACTTCAAAAACCGCATCCGACAAGAGGCAGGAAGGTAGAAAGTGAGAAATGTATACAAAAGGACACACAGAAAAAAGGGAGTTATCATTCGGAAGGAAAAAAAAAACTTAGAAAACCAGAGTGAAAAGGGAAAATAAAGTGGAGATCGGGGGGGGGGGATAAGCAAAAGAGGAACATTACTTTAAAAAAAAAAAAAGAAATAAAAATTAGATAAATTGAAATAGTTGAACAAATAGGAACACTAAAGGAACAAAAAAATACATCCCACCGGCGTTTTCTTTGCGTCTCGAGGGGTAGGGAGGAAGGTTAGGGTTTTTTTTTCTTTTTTACAGACACTGCCGTTGGATGATTTTAAATTTTAAGCAGCCTTTATTGAATTCGTTATCGTGGGTTGCTCTCTTTCTAAAAACGGGACATTGCAGGGGACATTTTCTAAAAACGGGACATTATGGTGTCCCAAAGCTGTGCTTGGGGACAACGGGACAAGCCACCTAAAAACGGGACTGTCCCGTTCAAAACGGGACGTATGGTCACCTTAGTCATACATAAACATTGATGATGGATATATTTGTTTATTTTTAATTCTGAAAGTGCAGAAAAGACAAAATTCGATATATTGGCCTTTCTTACTGCGATCATCCAATGGTAGTCACGTGAACTCGGTTGTGTTGTATCGTTAAAAAAAACAGCGACGAAAACCGCTACTCTTTCATTTCATAGGTAATTTCAATCATTACGGTATAGTATGTGTGAAGAAACATTGGGTGGATTCCGATCAAAGTAAATTACTGAAATACTCCCAATTTTAACTTCCATCATCAAAGATTCCATTTTAATAAAAGGTGCTGACTTAGGATTGTGTTACAGATTTCCTAACCTAAAGGGTGCCCCTGAGTATCTGGCGCCTGTGTGCGCCGCACACATCTCACACATGGGCGGCGCGGCCCTGGTGATATCGACCTTCTGTCTCTTTCGTTCTTTTTCTTTTTAGTTGTTAAAGCTTTTTTCACAAAATTTTAGAGTATTTATCGGCCCCCTCTGTCCCACCAAAGCTGAAATATTGCTTGCTATATAAAGCTTGTGGGTGGGTGGGGGGGGGGGGGTTACGTGTCCCTTTGATCCCATGTTTGCGACGCCTATGCTGGCAAACACACGTTACTGTTGTATATAAAGTTTAATCACTAAAAACTAAGTTTAAAAATTTTCACATATTGGAACTCGATACTCTGCATAATAATAATAAAAATAAATCATAACCAGGTACTATTTACCATACAAGTCATGAAGTCGGAATTCAGTCAAATGTCCTCAATTGATAGGTAAGTTTTCATAACTATGAAGCGTAAATGATTAAAAACACGAAAAAATAACAGTACTTTATGAAACAACGAGAAAACTCCATAATTTCTAAATTAATTTAAAATTCGACCTTTATGAATAAATGCTTTCAGAAAAAATCCAAACAATTAGCAGAAGAATTTTTATGAACAATTTGGGGGCCCTACAAATCTGGGAACAGCGGGCAAATGCCCAAATTGCCCATTCAATAATTAGGCCCTTAGTACAGCCCCTTATCAACTTTGTTTAAACATATCTTTCTTTAAGCCTTTTTATCATGAAAAGTAGAAGGTTTGCAAATTAAGTATTTAATATATGGCACGCATTTTACTATCTGGGAATTTTTTTCTTTTTTATACGCGGGCCGTGTAAAAATTAAAATTTTGTTTTTCTTCGGATTTGATCACCTGAAACATTTTGTCAATACGATAAAATTCTGTTTCGTTTTATACTTAACTTCGTAACTTGTTGTATAAGTCAATGATCGGTATTTAAGGAATAGAAGTCTAGGTCAGTATTTATATATAAATGCATACGTATATGTATGTATCGTGGAGCGGGAAACAGAGAGTGGGAGAGAATAAATTGCTTGAAGGACAATCTTAATAACTACATTCCACACCAGGACGAACTATTCTAGAAATCAGTTCCTAAGTATCGGTGACTCCTTGGCAAGACAATTTTCCTCAAGCGCCAGTCCCTCATATGGGAGTGTTGGTAAGCACGTGACTTTACGCCTGCGCAGTGGCGCCCCCCTTTTATCAGTTCCAATCTGAAGGATGGGAAGCAAGAGTCAGTATAGCAGCAGAGAAGCTGGTATGCCGCAGGCAATGCGCGCATAGAAGGAGCTCCGGGGGCTCTTGGCATGCAAAATCAGCGCTGGTTACCCGCGTCGGAGTTTGGCACGTCATGACTGGACAGCTGACCATCTCCCGACCGCCTCGGATCTGCCCACAAGCAGTAAGTGGCCCTGTTTTTCTCCAACATGTGCTGCACCTGAAAAATTTGGCCTGATTTTTTCGGACGAGCACACCACCCACATTCATTCAGTGAATAGTTTGCTCTCACCTGCGGCTTTATATTTTAGGGGTTGGGGTGGGGGGAATATACGCGTAAAGACGAATTCTTAATTTATAGGTTGAGAAACATCAACTGAACAATTTCGGAAACATTGCCCTAAACATTTATGAAAAAATTTTTAGTAGCATTTTTACGAGATTTTAGAAAAATGTTTGTTTTCGAATGTCTGTTACATTAGCACCAGAGGTAGAGTTCTTTCTGCATAAAAAAATGACAAAACGTTCATGTTAATTCATGTAGTTAAGTTTTTAAAATTTAATAATATTTTACATTTTTAATGAAAAGGCTTACTGCGTATCGACCCAAAATTATTGTACGTTTTGAATTAAAATGTTTCTCAAATTATTTTCCATTTGGAGAATACTGTATTGTGATCTATGATATTGTATTGTATCGGGGAATATTGCACGTGAACAGTGTTTCGAAATATAAATAAATAAATAAATAAATGTAAGAAAAATGCCCCCAGCTTGTGTAACCGATAATTATAACGTAATGCTATAAGTGATAGGATGTAATAAAATTTTATTATATTAATGTAATTTAGTAATTCTTCTGAAAAATTTTTCTTTTCAAAAATACATTAAATCGTTATTACGAGTTTGTTCAGGTAAGAATTAAAATAAACATTCAGAATGCATAGTATATATATACATGGGATGTCCCAAAATCGCGATGACACGCTTTAATTCTATATATATTAGAGATTATTGGACTACGTAAATTGAAAGATTGTTCAAAACAAGGTAAGAAAAGAGACCACGTTAAGAAAGCATTCCTTTCGTTAAATTTCGAAACGTTACACTTTTTAATTTTGTATACGACACTGAACATCGTAGGTGACTAAAGTGTGATGCTCCCGAGTTCGAGCCTATCGCGCGGCTGTCGATCAAACGGGCTGGAGTTTTGGGCGGCTTTCTCCCGATATACGTGAATACGCATTTGAACTCCTTAAATGTCTTCCGTTCAAGACATCCTCTTAAGCAGATACCTCTCGTGTAAGCTTGACATAACACAAAACATTCAAATACACTAAAGAGGAGATGAACAACATTTCAGCCTTTCATCGTAAAACGTCTCGGAGAAATATTTAACATAAATAATTGGGGGCTATGCTTGAATTTTAATATGAACGTTTATTGCTAGAGTAGAAAAATTAGTTTCTTTTGTAGTTTCTGTACCCGTGATTTTTTCCCCTTTGAGAGCCACTGAAAAGTGGTTTAAGTCAGTATATATTACTTTTCATACCTCTGACACTTTTTAAGATAGTTCTCAAATTATGTAAATCGTCTCATTAGTGTATGGGCACACTCATTCACTCAAAAGATTCTCATTTACTAAAGTACGCCCGATACACATTTTAGTAAATGAGAATCTTTTTTTTTTTAAACTGAGAGAATTTTTTTTATCGTATTCTTTTAATACCTTATTTTGAACATTTTTTCATTTTACGTTGCCTACTTATCTCTGATGAAGCCCTGTGGCGTAATGGTTAGTGCACCGCGCTGTCGTCCCACTGTTCCGGAGTTCGGAGCCGGGCTGGGCAAGGTCGATTCAGCCTTTCATTCCTTGAGTGGGTCGATAAAATGAGGACAAAGCTTGCTTGGGGTGAAACACTGGGGGCTTCGCGTCAGGCTGACCACCTGGTCGAGGCATATGCATCCGCACCCCAGAGCTCATGGTCGCGAAGGTCCGGTTGGGTAGCGCAGTCCTTGGCCCCGCAGAGGGGCTGTTGTGCCAATGTTTGACTTGACTTACCTCTGATAGTTAAAGAGTGTCACTTTTTTGGATACTTTGTATGTACACTAGCCGTCGTTGACGGGTTAGTATGTAATGCACATTTTCAAAACTGAGGGATGCAAGAACAGCATTTAAACGATTTTCTCAAAATCTCTGACATATTTAAAACAGTTTTAGCACTTATTGTTTAAATCAACATGTAATCCAACATAATCCCAAATTTCATTTTATTCCAGTACCATTTTTCAGGAATGGAACAAACATTTAATCAATTTTCACAAAATCTAATAATTTATAAAAAATGCTGAAGTACTTTGTCGCTTATAGTTTAAGTGACCACCTATCATCATGCCAGATTTTATTTCACTTGCTTTACTGGTTTATACGTGGACAAATATATATTTTACATAAATTTTGACAAAATCTCTAAATCTAATCAAAATTTTCTAAAAATTCGACGGTTGTAGTTGAAGTTGTGTGACCACCTATTATGTCACTAAGTTTCGCTTTATTCGCTTCAGTTAGTACGAGATACGCTAACAAAATTTCACGTATTTTTAAATCATTTTCAAAATATAAATATTTAATCATATTTGTTAAAAATTCGTTGCCTGTTGTTTAAATTGAGGGATCACCTATCGTGTTACCGAATTTCATTTCACTCGTTTTTGTTATTTTTACTTCATGCGCGAACAAAAAAAGCGTCACGAGCAGAGTGGCAGTGACAGAACTACAGAAAGAAAAACTTTTTTTTGACGGTCGAATTCGGTCCCAGGTGCTAGAAATGGGTAGAAATCGAAAAAATTTTTAATTCCAAGTAATGCACACACAAAATTCTAATTTTATTTTTTCAGAAATACAGGTTGTCCCAAAAAGGTGCTAAAAAGCTTTAATTCTTTATCTGTTACAGATAAGTGTGCAGTGTAAATTGAAAAAAAAATGTTTAAAATGTGATACTGACAAAAAAAAAAAAAAAAAAAAAAAAAAAAAGTTAAGAATATATTCCTCTCCTTAATTTTTCAAAAAGTTACACGTTTGAAATTTATATACGACCCCCGTACGAAAAAATTCTCAGTTAGCAAAATGTGCCTCATTCACTTGTAAGATAATACATGAAATTTCAGCATTTCATCCTAAAACGTCTGACTGATACGAAGGTAAATGCATGGTGACTTAAACCACTTTTCAAAGGCTCGCAAAGGGAAAAAATCACGTCGGATGATTAAGTTTCAGGGGTAGTGAAAGAATTACGAAAGAAAATTATTTCTCGCATTTTGAGCCGTTTTATGATGAAAGGCTGAAACTTTGTACAAAACCTTATTATGTTATGTGTATGGGGCCCTAATTTCTTCCTTTCTTTTTTTTTTTTTTTTTTTTTTTATTTTTTTTTTGTACGGGAACGGTACACAAAGTTAAAAGGTGTAAATTTTTATAGATTAAGGAAAGGAATTTTTTTCCTTCCTTATTTTGAACATTTTTTCAATTTACAGTGCCCACTTACCCCTAAAAATTTAAAGCGTGTTACCACAATTTTGGGGCAACCTATATTTTAAAATCAGTAAAAATCCCTTATTGTTATTACTCTCCAAAGAAAAAAATATATAAATGCAATTACATAAATTCTAATTTTACATCAACTTTACATTTCTTAAAACAATCAGTTTAAATATATCTTAGTATTGATACAGTTTTTGTTACATATTTAAAGTATCCAGTTTTATTCTTACACAAGAAATACTTCAAAGTAAATACATTTTAAAAGTTATTCTGACACAATTTTTGCATAAATTTTGGAAACTTATGCTTTAGCTATATTGCTTGAATTTCTCCTATCGGGAAAGAGCAAAATAAATACAGGGTGTGCCATAACTTCGTGCAAACTTTAAAAATTTACTAAAAGGGAATAAATAACGATAAAAAAATTGCGGTTTGAAGAAACAGGATCAAAGCGCGATTGGATTTTTTTTAATTAAAAAAGTTGCAGTAAAAGTTATTCCTAGCTGTGCCTGACAAGTATAATATAAAGCTAGTTTCTGATTTTAAAAAACCCGATATCTCTTTTATCGTATTCATTCGTACCACATTTTTTTATCATTATTTTTTCATTTATAATGAATATTGAAAGTTTTCACAAACTTCTGACGCACTGTAAGTGCGTGAAATAAATATACTATCGGATCTGCATAATATTTGTATAAGATGCACTCAGTAAGTTCTGAATGTTGTCTTATATGTCAGCGCCATCTATCGGTAACTTTTTGAAGTGCAACTGTAACATAATTTCCGTGCGATTCTATTCAATAAAACCACAAATGTTTACCATTATTTGTTGTTTTTTAATGAGTTTTGAAAGCTTCAAACGATTTGTGCCGCGGGCGGTATTTTTCTTTTTTATAAACCGACACTCCGTGATAGATACTGAAGAGGAGACAGGCGGTCATTCAGCCTCCCAAAATAAACACTGGTTTAGGGTAAATTTTGTTCCATTCTACAGACATTTTGCTTAAGTGAAATGAACTTTTAAAAAATTAAGTCAAAAGAACTTTTAAAAAATGATTTTTTTATTTTTAACATTAGCCCCTCCGAAAAGAAATGATGTTTCCTCAATTACAAGCGCTTGCTGCAAACCAAAAAAAAAAAAAAAAGTTTAATCGTCAAGTCGATATCTTGAATTTTTTTGTCCCACAGATCTATTTCACACTTACACCCATACTGTTATAGTGAAAATTACGTAAACAATGCAAAATGACATACCTATAATTTTACATTGTAAACATGCCGCCCAGGTGATGAAGTGGCTTAAGAACCATTCTATCACGCCTCGGGTCCCGGTTCGAGTCCCGGCTTGGGCATGGATATTAACTTGTCCGTCCCTCCATAAGGGTAATTCTGGCCGAACATATGGTGCTCCCATAATAAAATGGTCAGTGGTTCGGGCCTTAGTAGTGGCGAAAAGGCTAATGGCCAAAAATGCCCGCCCATTGGAAAAAAATGTGAATATACAGCACGTGCAAAAATTTTAAGGCCAGGTAAAGTTTCCTCAATGTTTTCAAATGTAAGGAAATATTTGCTAGCATTAGAATGTTTATCTCTTGCTTTCTATCAGTCAGACCGAGAATTTCAGTAGCTTTGAATTTTAGCCTTAATCCTGACACACATATGAACATTGTCTTTTATGTGCATAGTAGATAAGAATAACAAGAAAGACTTAATAAAAAAGAAAGTCACAAAAGAGACAAATCTTGAACAATTACGCTACTTTAGCACTCTACCTTATTTACGCTTCGGCAGCACGTGTTTTCATGTTTAAAAGATCTTAGTAAAGACAAGAATTTTTCTGTTCAGAGCTTGATAGTTTGGATGTACGTGATCTAGGCCGAGAAGAGTCTTTCTGACTGGTCCTAACCCGTATATACGCGAATTTTCGGATAAAACTCCGAACTGCTAGGTCCGCGCGACCTGGGTTTTGAACCAAACACTTCCCATCTCACATTTGACAGTGGTACGGCCACTGGTCGGGCTGTTCAGAGCTTGAGTACGAGTTTTGAAATTTCACCATCATCATAAATGTAATAAAACGATTCTTCTTTTGAGAACGGGTATATTTTTACTATTGGCGTTTTTTGAATGGGTAGAATCCGGCGCCTTTTTAGCGCAGCACCATCGTGCGACGCACGACTTGTCTCAGAAAACTCTGCTTAGTTTTCGGTTCTAAAGTCCAGTGTACTTAGAAAGTTTTAGTAAAATGTCCACTTGTCAGGATGGAACACAAACTTTATTGCTTCAAGAACTTCATCTAACAATCAGCTGCACAAATTTTACATGCACTACCAGCCAGTAACTTGCTTATAACAGTCCGCTTAGTACAGATACTGTATTTCTCACACAAAATAAAACACTTCCACAAGCAAAAATTCAATGGAAGCTCACGAATGAAATCATAAACAGTTTCTCAGGTCTCAGCAATGAAGAATTCGTGCACAGCACTCAAAAACAAACTTCTAAAAACAAGCAAAATATCACTTCCAATAGCAAAAATTACAGCGTAGTGCAGCGAACTCAACGTGCGTTCGATGACAACAGAACTCTGACGGCCCGTCCTGCCTCTATTCATAGGTATCGCAGAAGTTAGGCCAGAATTCCAGAAAGAGCCATTCCTCGAAGAATCCGCATAGAGCGCTAAATTTGATTACGGTATGGAAATGGAAATGAGTAATACTAGGCTATTCAGTAATTCTAAACCGGAAAACAAGCATTACAGGCCCCATTGGTAAAATCGTGTCAAACGTCCGAAATGTCGCCATAGCTTGGCAACATTTTTGGTGAAATATCGCCAATTTTGGACCCCTAAGTGACGTCAGCTAAGCTCTAGCACCAATATTTCTCGAGGTAAGCAATTGGGCAAGCACAAAACTCTCTATCTCGCGTTCTAGTTAACAGATTTTGATGCAACAAAATGAAAATTTTAATTATTTGACTCGTAGAATACGAATTTTAACCTCCCTACTGACCACAGCTTTCGACACTTCGGTCAAGAAAGCGTACTTCTTGTTGGATCACAATTCTCTTTCAACGGTACTGGCCTAGGAGGAAATTCTTCCAGCGAAAAAAGCCGCATGTTTTCATTCCCCCTCTGACACGACACACCCATCGACTCCGATGGTGCATGGCTGGTGATAAGCTGACAATCGGCCATCCCCTGAAGCTAATTGCTAGAATCTTGTCAGGAGAAATGGTTTTCGTTTTCAACTGGTTAGGGATGATGACCCCCCCCCCATATTCCCACCTACTTTCTTCTTTCTACACTCTATTGAATCTTCGAATGACTAGTATCTCTTTTCTTTTCTTTTCCTTTTTTTTACGATGTATGAACGGGAACGGTCCAAATCGTCGAATCCCAAATCGTCGAATGAATTAGCAACATATGTCTCATTAGGCTGGGGACTTAGTAAAAATCCAAAATGTAAATGTGTTATCTCCTTTTCCCTCGGAGAGTGAATCTTTGCTGTCTCGGAGAGGAAGCAAGTTGACCCTGACCCTAGCTGCCCTCCCCCTCCTCGCGGTCACTTCTATGCTCGCGGTAGCTCCCTTCGGCTCGTGTCCAGCTGTCATGGAGTAGCTGTCATTTGTCATCAATAATGGGGCTGAAACCGTGATCCGCCACAAAAATTACAGGGGATGTTGTCAGCAAATGAATAGTGTAGCATAATTACTTTTTTTTTCTTTAATGATACACTATGACATATTTTAAATCTCGAGATAAAACTTCTATTCATAGATTTTTGAGGGGGGGGAAAACGTTTTTTTT